>OX459106.1:13782318-13904818 GCA_949775045.1 Metridium senile | reverse complement strand
CATTGTTGTAGCCATTTAATATTCCCGGAAAGTTTTTCAACATTTTTTAATGTCAGTTATAATTTAAAGTAACCATTGAATATATTTCTCATAAATACAAAAACTAAGATAATCAATAAATTGAATATCTTACGTGAAAAATTGACAATTTTTTGTGTTTTGTTTTTTACTTAAACAATATTATTTTGATATATTTAGATTAATTTTGCTCTGGTTGAGTAATTTCAAACTTCGTAAAAATAGCTGATTGATGTCATAACAAAGCAAGCATTGCTTAATTTAAAACTTAAATTATGTAGTTTTTAACTTAATCTATGTACAGTAAAAGTTTTCTTTTGTTTCAATGTTTATAAATGATATTTTTTATTTTATTCATTTTTTAAGTTTATGAACAGATAATATTTCGTGTCAAGAGCTTAATGCTCCCTTGGTCAAGTCCATTAAATAAGATATTGATCGCACAACAGCGAAAATAAAATGGCTTATAATGCAAAATAGTGATAATCTATTATTAGTTATTTTTTCTATAATAGTATTATTAAATTAATATGAATATACTTACCTAACTTTTAAAACAAATTAATTATATTAAATTTTTTAATATTAAAATACATCCTAGCTTGATTCGAGCTAGTTGAATGATTTGAAAACCTAGAGAAACTAGAACCTCTATTTTCTAATAAATTTAAATTAATATTATATGATTAGGAAATAATAATTTATTATCATTACTAAAAGTTATTGTAATTTAAATAAGTTGGCATTTAATGTAGCAAAACAATTTTTTTACTCTACTCTGTTTCGATTACGGTAACCAGGAAAGTTGTCTTTTAATTGTGTTAACAATTTGTTAACATAAGTTTACGTTAACATAATATAACAAATAAAAATCGATCAACTTAATGTACTACAATTATGATTAAAACTAGTTTCACGGACGCAAACATTGAATTCAAATCAAATTTTGAAATGTCTTTATGTTGTTAAATAATCTACCAAATTATTGGTTGTAGAATAAGATATATGAGAATATAAAATATATATGTCATTATAACGAGTGTAAATATAATTAATAATCAAGATATCATTTACCCAGATAGCAGCCCTTGAAATCCAATTGCTTCCAAAAGTTTTTCAAACTTTGTGAAATCTGATACTTGCTGGTTCAAGACCTCATCTCTGTTTACTCGAAATAAAGTACAAACTTTGTGAAAACTTTCACTGAAGTCTTCCAAACTAATTTTCCCATCCTTATCAACATCAAGCTCAACAAAGACTTGCTCTAATTCGGTTTTAGATAGCTGTAAATCTTCGCAGCATTTACACAGCTCTTCTTTCTCGATAAACCCACTTTTGTTTGTGTCCCAAGATTCAAAGATGTCCTGTATAATGGCGTCGCTTTTTGGAGCGTTCATCTTGATGCTCTTTTTCTATTTCATAGCAGCGTAAAAACGTTTAAGTTCCAAGTCTTTGCTTGTTGAAGCCTTCTCGTGGGAAAGTTTGTTGATAGCAAATTTTCTACATTTTTGCATATCTTTAGCAATCGGTCAAGCAAAACCCCCGGGGTTTTTAACCAATCAGCCCTTTTCTCTCTATGACTGACTAATTCAAAATCAGCTTTTCAGATAACAGTTTAAAAGTTGAACACTTGAACTTGTGGGAGAGTACACAAACACAAGCTAACCATAAGACTCTAATAAACGATATTTAATTAATATTCCCTAGACAACGGAAAGTATGCTCATTTTATTTGACTTTGAAAAACCTGGATTAGTCTTTTCTGTGTTTGGATTATCGTTATACAAGCAAATACAATTGAATAAGAGCATTTAGTTTTTGTGTTAATCCCGATCTATGATGTCTTTTGTGGGTGGACGAGACCACAGCGTGTTGTGCGTCGAAGTTACATAACTTGGTTTAGACAATGGTATAAGTAGGCACGTTTCGGCCTTGTTTCGGCCTGTGATGCCGAACACCTCACACAACAACCAACATGTTGGTGATTGGTTGAACCTTGATAAAACGACCACAACGACCATGTTTACTTGAGTTATATATTTCATGATTCTATCGTAACCATCAAGTTTATGTTGACCATTCGTACCTCAATATAACGACCACAGCGACCATGTTTACTTAACGTATTTAGTTCATGATTCTATCGTAATCATCAACTAATATCAACTTTATGTTGACCATCTGTACCTCGATAAAACGAACACAACGACCATATCTACGGCTTTATTTATTTAGTTCATGATTCTATCGTAACCATCAACATCATATCAACTTTAATTTATGTTGACCATCTGTACCTCGATAAAACGAACACAACGACCATATCTACTTTATTTAGTTAGTTCATGATTCTATCGTAATCATCAACTAATATCAACTGTATGTTGACCATCTGTACCTCGATAAAACGACCACACCGACCATGTTTACTTATCTTATTTATTTCATGATGCTATCTAAACCATTTCCAAACCATCAAAACCATCTTTATGTTGTATTTCGAGTAAACGATGTAAATGTGTTGCTATTAAACCCTCGAAAAGCAAACAACACCAGCCCACGCTATTGTATCGTTTGCAAGGTCAAGTCTACGTTTCTTTCCTCAGAACCTCAGTATAACGACCGCCGCCATTGAGTAAATAGTATTACAACCTGCGCTAAAACGACGACATTGATCACCTTTTATATTGATATGCTCTGTAATTTACTTCAAAACCTCAGTATACCGACCGCCATTGAGTTACTAGTATTACAGTCTACGCCAAAAAACGATGGCATCGCTCACCTTTATAATTTATATGCTCTGTAATTTACTTCAAAACCTCTGTACATTGACCACCGCAATGTTGCCTTTCTGTTTCTTTCCTCGGTACCTCAGTATAACGACCGCCATTGAGTTACTAGTATTTTTAATTGTTGATCTGAAACTCTTCTCTGTAATATTGATGATATTTTTCACATTTTGTTTTCATATTTTTCACACTGCATGATCACCTTTTAATTTATATAATTATGCTTTGAAATTGTTTTTAATTTTTTGGCTTCCAATACCTCTGTACATCGACCAATTTAATGTTGATTGTCATTACTCGTACACTTCTCTATAACGACCACCTTAAGACCGACCACACGTATTCAAGATAATAATACACTTGTCGTTGATATATAGATTAAAATCCTACTTCAATTTCGAGCATAAAGTACTCTTATTATTACTTAAGCGAGTTTTTAAGATTTTGTCTGATAACATTGAAAAGATCTTCTTAATCTTATAGTGGTTTAAAGTTAGAAGTGTTTAATGGCTGTTATCTCTCTGTACTGTCGTATATTTGTATGTTAAAGTTCCGTGTTTACTTGACTCGATCACACAATTATTATAGAATGTCATAAATTATCATAAATGTCAGTAAAGTTAAGTCAACATTTTTACGGTGTTACAAATTTCATTATATTACCTATCAATTATCATAAACGCTTTTAATGTCGGTTATTGCATTGAATTTATTTAATTCATCTCCACCTTGTATAATTACAATTTTTGTGTACAATGTAGTATAAAAGATAATATACACCTATTTCAATAATCGTTGTCACAAACAAAGCCACAGTCCACAGTCTGAAGTCTGCAAAGGATGTCGGTATTTCTTCTCTTGTTATCGATTTATTCACAGCATATTTTGGTTGTACGTGCTTGTGTTATATGACCATAACAAGTTGTTGCAGTGGTAGATGATAAAACAAATATTTCTTGAAAAAAAACCCCGTCTAATAAATCTCAAATTATGTTCATATTACCGACATCCTTAGCAGGCTTTAGAGTGTGGACTGTAGCTTTTATTGCGACAACGATTATTGAATTAGGTGTAAAAATAGCTATTACAATGCTAGTCTGCTAATTAGATCAGTCCAGGTTTTTATTATGCTTTTCCGTTGACTGATACCATCAACACTAAATTGGAAAATTAATTATCACTATCTTGATCATTATATCGGCAGTTAGAATAAGCATCAGCATTGTCCTCGTCGTCATTTTCATGATCATCATCGTTTGCATTAAAGGGAAACTAGCGAGTAAACTAGTATATGCTGCGTCAATGTTTGATATAACCGATAGGTAAAAAAGGTTTTACTCCGAACGCCAGTGAAATTAAGTTAACATCTTTTACGGTCGGTGTTACAAATTTCATTCTATTACCTATCGTTTGCATTAAGTTCGGCACATGTGAGATGCGACGTTTGAACTAGGCTTAATATAATTCTGACATCTGATGTAAAAAGCATTGCATTTACCCTAACGTCATTTATGTCATATAACTTGATCATCATTGTTATAATCCGGATACTTGGTCCCTTATCTAAACGAATCGTTTAAAACATTAAAACTTTTGACGTTGGCAATCGGAAGCTAGACAAAATAAAATGGTTTATCTTGCCCAGCATTGCGTGATGTCATTCTATGTTATATATGGTTACAAAGATATGGTTTAAAAGATAAATATAATTTCAGTTTTATGGATTATTTTTTGGGGTATTAACTGCAATTTTACTATTCGTTGGACGCTAAAAACTTGATAAAAAGGAGTAAAACTATAAATTTGAGAAAAATATCGTATTTACTCTAATAAGCGCCGCTCTCGAATAAGCGCCGCACTTGAACAGCATTGGATATTAATTTTTATCAAAAGCTATATTCTTCAGTTCGAAGAAATTATTTTTCACCCATTAAGTTAACTCTGCAATGTTCGTAGTTCCGATCAAATAAGAGACGGTGAGATGGAGAAAAATGTAATAAGCGCTAAATACGATATGTACATTTCGACTTTATTCAACCTGTGTTATTATCATTTATAAAAATAAAGATATTATCATCTATAGGACAACAATTTATAAATATATGATGTATGTAAAAAAATCCACACCGACAATTCTAAATTTTTAATTTAAAAATTAATTTAAAAATAAAAAATCCACAGAACTCCACTCCAACAAAAATCTGAGCAAAATCTAATTGAAACGTTTCCAAGTTTAGTATATATTCTTGCTATTTCATTGCATTTGTTGAGAGATATCATGAGATCAAATACTTGTTCAAACAAATGAGTTCGTTGCTGCCTCATTCTTAGTTGTCCGGAGATAGATTCGTATTTGGTCGGTAGTTTTGCAGACTTTGTTTAAAACATCCTTCACGTCTATGAATAGATTGGCATTCATGTATGAAATAGGAAGCATTCTGTTTGAGTATTTGCTCGGTGAAATGAAAGATTAGTGCATTTGCGGAATACAAGTATAAAATAAAGGTTTGAATTCAACAAAAAATGAAAAATTAACTTACTTGGTTCTCTTGTAAATTCAAGAAATATATTTTTAAAATTGTATACTAAAATGTTATTATATTTGCCAATATGTGAAGAACATTGATCTAGGTTGCTAAGGTAAATTTATGTTATCTTGTAAATTCAAGAAAGATTTTGACCTTAAAATAGAACTTCAAATTATACTAAAATGTTATTATATTTTTATTTCTAAATATGCAGAACATTGATCTTGATTTTAGGCTAAATTTGTGTCATCTTGTAAATTCAATAAAGATTTTCACCGTAAAATAGAACTTCAAATTATACTAAAATATTATTATATTTTTATTTCTAAATATGCAGAACATTGATCTTGGTTTCAAGCTAAATTTGTGTCATCTTGTAAATTCAAGAAAGATTTTCACCATAAAATAGAACTTCAAATTATACTAAAATATTATAATATCTTTATTTCTAAATGAAAAACATTGATCTAATTTCTTTATTATAAATTAGAAAAAAAATCGAAACGTCCTATTTCCAATTCAAATATTACATTTTCAAACAGGAACTATTTGACATCTGATTCCCAGTGTTTGCTTTCCATCTTTCTTTTTATATGTTTACTTTCAATTGTTAAATAAGACCATTTTACAACTCGATCGGATACGGCCATAGAGTAAAAAAGGTGTTTCTGATCCTGCTACGGCTATCGAGTAATTCAGATAATGGCTCCGACCACCTCATTGATTCTACTAATACTTTTTCAATCTCAATAGAACTGTTATGCTATAATTAAACTTGACCTCTTTAGAATTGTATATGTTTCTATAGGGATTAAAAGTTCCGCCAAATATTTTTTTTAATTGCAAATGTAAAATATTATTAGAAAGATTGGGAAATACCCGCAATAATTAGTTATCAATTGAATGTGTTAGTCAAAATATTAAAATTAAAACAAAAGGTTTTGTTTTGCAAATTTTCGTCACGTTATAAAAATACATATAATATTAGTATGTTAGACTATCCTGAACTATATATTTAGACTATAGTTTTATAGTTTATGCTTTTAAACATATTGTACTGACTTATATTTATGCGATAATATGTCAATAAATTATACCGGTGCCATTATTATCATCATCATCATCATCATCATCATCATCATCATCATCATCATCATCATCATCATCATCATCATCATCATCATCATCATCATCATCATCATCATCATCATCATCATCATCATCATCATTATTATTATTATCATTATTATTATTATTATTCTATAAAATATTTTTTGCAATTACAAAATATATACTTATTACATAAACATAAAATATAGAAATATTAGATGCAAAACGAAACATGGAAAAGAGTTAATTTTTATGTAGCGAGGAGCAACCTATGTTTTATCGCCTTTGGCGTTTGCCTCTACAATGCTAACCTTCAAAACTTTGAGAAATTAAACCTCGATTTCCCAATGGTCGTAAATAACACTACCTACAGTAAGTTATAAACTATGTAATTTTTCATATTAATTAATAATTCCTGGCACGATTCAAGATAGCTCACAGTATATACAAGAGATTAATACCGTGATTCATAGCAATCATTTTCGCCCACGATCACCAATGACGTTGAGTTGACGTCACGTTGATATGGCAGCATCGTGTCTGGACATTTTGAAAGCAATACGTGTGTTTATACACCGACAAGTAAAAAATATTATCTGATAAACTGTTACACAAAATGATTAATTTTGAAAAATTAGAATTTTAATGACTACATTGTGTAACTTTTTGTCAAACTAGGATGGTAAATTTCCTTGAAACTATTAAAACAGTATTAAAAAACGTTTAAATAAAATATTAACTGATAAACTGTTAAACAAAATGATTAATTTTGAAAAATTAGAATGGTAACGGCTACATTGTGTAACTTTTTGTCAAACTACATAACGAAGAATAAGTGCTTCCCGTATTCCCGTTGATAATAGAAAGCTTAATGCTGTTATTAAAGTGTGAAAAGAAAAATGGTTGGTGTTTCTTTGAACCGAGGTTGAACTATTTCATCATTATATTTGCGTGCTTGCATGTATCAAGGTTAAACTAGCACACTTAATTTGTTTAGAAGGGCTGCCCAACGCCCGCTGTATAAAAAAAAAACATCTGAAAGAATATCCACCCCTTACTCACTGCACGAACTGTCGTAAGTGTTAAAAACCTTGCTTACACTAACGTTTTTAACGTGGAAAAAAATCGTTATTATCATCACCATTGTCATCATTGGTATTATATTCACATCATATCTATAATACTCTAACAAGGAATTGTACACTTTATATATCAATCCTCTTGCTCAATAACCGCTTAAAAATACATCCAATACTTTTTCACTAAATCATATTGACAGTTGTGTATTTGTACAAAGATTTTCTCAGAACATAAAAGTCAAACTGCATGGACAATAGTCAAATATTTAAATAGGTTTGCCTTGTGTTTGTATTTGAAACAGATTGAATAATTAAAGTTGACTCGATGTCAAGAGAAATGACAAGAAATAAGGTAAAAAGCTGCAAGGACGTGAGCTGTATTTGCTAAGTCTTACAGCAGTTCTCAGTCACACGTGCACCGCTCGCATAAAAAGCACCGCTATAAAACGAGAAGTTGGTGGACGTCAATGAAACTGTGTTTACGAGACGCATTGTGTTTTTACTTCAGTCGGGCTGCGAAACATGTCTGAATCCGACGAAGAAGTTATTGTGGGAATTCAGCTTCCAGATTCAGACATGTTTCGCAACCCGAGTGAAGTAGAAACACCATGGGTCTTGTAAACACAGTTTGATTGACGTCCACCAACTTCACGTTTTATAGCGGTGCTTTTTATGCGAGCTGTGCACGTGTGACTGAGAACTGCTGTAAGATAAACTTTGAGAGAGGTCAATAGTTTGGTTTTGTGAAACTTTCGTCGTTTAAGCCATTAAATGAAATATTTTGTTTGATATGTGCATTAAACTTTGACTATAATGATGGTGATAAGATGTTGGTAATGATGATGATGAGGATAACGGTGATGGTGATGGTGATAATAACGATGATGGTGATAATAACGATGATGGTGATAATAACGATGATAATAACGATGATGGTTATGGTGATAACGATGTTGATATAATAACGATGGTGGTGATAATAAAGATGATGATAACGATGATGGTGATAATAACGATGACAACGATGATGGTGATAATAACGATGATGACAATAACGATGATAACGATGATGACAATAACGATGATGGTGATGATAACGATGATGATGATAACGATGATGGTGATAATAACGATGATAATAACGATGATGGTGATAAGGGGTGGATCTTTTGAGGGGGGGGGGGGGGTGTGATTTGGTCCGTGCAGGAAATTTTTTTAGCCCGCTGGCATGCGCACGGAATTTAACTTATAGAAAAGCAAAGATTTCATGGTCAGTGGCGATTTTGGCTTGCAGGAAATTTTTTTCGGCCCTTCGTGCAGGAAATTTATTTTCAAAATCGCCCCCCTCAAAAGTTAAATGGTCGGCCCCTAATAACGATAATGATGAGAACGGCCATGGTGGTGATGAAAATGATGGTGATGGTGATGCTGTAATTATAAACTCTTTATGCCATGCAGACGAAATTCGAGCAGCACGAACTTGTAAGCCTCGTATTACGTAATACCACCCCCATTTATTTTCATTTAAAGATCATTTAAGAAGTTCTAAGCATAAAGTCTCCTATTTTACGATCGTACTTAGTAACATAATAGCTAAGTTAGCTATCATTCTACCTTAATTTAAACCTCTGAGTGATATAGGAAGGAAATTGTGAGTGGTATGTTTTTTTCCACGTGTAATTCAGTAGACGCGTGTGGGACGATAAGCCGTTGTTTTCATGTGGGTCATAGTTTTCAAATCATTGTCGTTGTTTGTTGTTTCATTGTTGAATATGTTGTAATTGTATTTAAAATCTCTTCGACAAAAACGCGTTATTTGAAAGACACACTTTGTTTGTCTCTTTGATCAGTTGGTTGATTTGTTTGTTTGTTATTTGTCTGTTTGTCTGTGTATTTTTGTTTGTTTGTTTATATGTCTGTGTGTTTGATGAGTACTGTACAACGTTGGTTGGTTGGTTATTTGTTTGTCTGTGTGTTTGGTTATTTGTTTGTTTGTCTGTGTATTTGTTTGTTTGTTTGTTTATTTGTCTGTGTGTTTGATGAGTACTGTACAACGTTGGTTGGTTTGTTATTTGTTTGTCTGTGTGTTTGGTTATTTGTTTGTTTGTCTGTGTATTTGTTTGTTTGTTTGTTTATATGTCTGTGTGTTTGATCAGTACTGTACAACGTTGGTTGGTTTGTTATTTGTTTGTCTGTGTGTTTGGTTATTTGTTTGTTTGTCTGTGTATTTGTTTGTTTGTTTGTTTATTTGTCTGTGTGTTTGATCAGTACTGTACAACGTTGGTTGGTTTGTTATTTGTTTGTCTGTGTGTTTGGTTATTTGTTTGTTTGTCTGTGTATTTGTTTGTCTGTTTGCTTATATGTCTGTGTGTTTGATCAGAACTGTACAACGTTGGTTGGCCTTTGTTATTTGTTTGTCTGTGTTTGTTTGTATGTTTGTTTGTTTGTTCCTTCAATAGCTTATGAGTTTTCTCCGAATAAATTATAGCTGAAAATTAGAAGGATTAGAGTTGTAAGGTTTCGTTAAGTCGACTTTCATTTGAAAATATATTTCCATAAAGCGCTACTTTTACGATAATTGAGAAACATTTGACTCCGAAATGATCCACCGCACGCATGAACTTAATGCCTAATTTAACAATTTAAAACATTGTTCCACTACATATATATGTTTATCGATCCGAGCATATTAAAAAAGTTTACATTTTCAAAACCAGAAAATAAATATTTTCATTTGTATACAATTTTTTTCGAACAAATTTGCAAACTGCAAACAATTTTTAGTTGGAAAAAAAATATTTCAATTTCATATGTCTTTTAATAGCTAAACCTTCCTCTTAAAAATGTTAACTGTTTTATTTCTTTTGTAGTCTTTGTACTCTCGTTTCAACTACCCAGTATGAAGTCTTTCAAGAAACCCCAGAGATCGTTTAGTTTCAAAGTGATTAATACTGCATTATTACACAACATGCAGGGCTTGTAATTATTAGATGTGGTGCCAGGCTCTCATTATCAGTCGCGACTTGATAGCAGTAGAACTGCTGGACATTTAAATGGAAATACAACCTCTTCTCTTCTGTTCTCTTCTGTTCTCTTCTGTTCTCTTCTGTTCTCTTCTGTTCTCTTCTGTTCTCTTCTCTTCTGTTCTCTTCTCTTCTCTTCTGTTCTCTTCTGTTCTCTTCTGTTCTCTTCTGTTCTCTTCTCTTCTCTTCTCTTCTCTTCTCTTCTCTTCTTTTATTTATTTATTTATTTATTTATTTATTTAAAGATTCGTACATTTAATACAATGTACAGGTGAACGAATAATAGGACATATGTCCCCTACAAGATTCGATCACCTGTCCAACCCCATAAAATAACTACTAAATACCCTTTCCCCGAAACATTACCATTACTTCTCTTCTCTTCTCTTCTCTACTCTTCTCTTCTCTTCTCCTTTCATTTCATTTTATCTATTCTATTCTTATTAACATTAGACTTTCTAACAACAACCAGACATACGTTCAATAGCTATAAGTGTATTAGACGCTCTTCTCCAACATCGAAATTAAAACACAATCGGAACATAGTGTATCGTTTTTCAATAATTCTACTTAAAGTTGATATTTTGGCACGTGAAGCTCTTTTATCCCCTAGGTTGATGATATACATTAGTTCATTCATAAATGATGCTTATGTTCTGCGTGTAATTCGATACTTTAAGAGAGTTCCGCGTTCAATTTTCGTCCAGCGATTCACCAAACTACAGTTGAATGGTATTGCAATACACCGCTACACTGGTAGCTAGCATTACTGTTTGTTTGTAACGTGATATACTTGAGGGCGTTGCATTTCGTACAACGGGAAGAACTTATGAAATTAGTTTTTAGTCATTATTATATTTCATATCACTGCTGATCTATCCTTGTTATCATCATCATTGCCATCAATATTATAGTCATCATCATCATCATCATCAATATTATTATTATTATTATTATTATTATTATTATTATTATTATTATTATTATTATTATTATTATTACCGTTTTTACAGTAATCATCATAATAATTATTTTTATCGTTTTACAATAATTATCATCATCATTATTGGCATTTTTATTCTTTACAGTCATCATAATCACCATCATCATCATCATTATACCGTGTTTACAGTAATCATAATCATAATCATCATAACCGTTACCATAATCATCATTATTATCATCTGAAGCCACAAAACTTGAAACACATGATCCACATAAAACTATTTTTTACAGAAAGTACTTCTAAAGCTTTATAAAAAGGAACTTTCTTAGCAATAAAAACTGACTGAAAAAGGTCAAAACTCAGCATCATGGTCACAAATGAACTTTCGGTCAAAGCTAAAATTCAGTACCAAGCATAGTCAAACAGTATTTCAATAAATACATTGTTTTTGTAACTAAATGTCAGTTAAATTTCTCAAGAACACTACAAAAAGATTAAAAAATACTTTTTCTCTTTAAACTTTAAACTCTTTAAACTAAATTTTTCGATAAAAAATGAGAAGTAGGATTAAAAAATAACATTGTCCCTAAATAATCTAATTTCACAACTTTGAAAGATAATTTCCCCCATAGCATTTCAGCGTAAAGTGTTAAATTCCACTTGTCAACAATATGTAAATTTAATATTGTATTTTTACAAACAGTTTAGACATCCCTATCAAGTTACAAGCATTAGGTTTTCATTTTCAAAAACATATAAGCGTTTTGAAGTAAATTTGATCCAAAATGTTCACAAAATATGTACATTAAATACTCCGTGCATTTGAAATTTATCGGCTGAAATTTTAGATTTGTTACATTTGCGACGATGTCACGAAATATATATTTTTTCATATTTATTATTCTTGTAGAAAAAAAAAATACTTTTCTAGCAGCAGAAAAATCTTATTTTGCAAAATTAATACGGAATTACTGTTAACACAGTCAGGAACATTTGCAAATGCAAATTACAAATTCAATTTTAGCGACTTCAAAATTTGCGTAGGTAAGCTTTGCGCTATAACTGCATTCCTTGCGAACATTTCCGTGTTCATGGCAACTGGTTTTAAGACGAATTTGAATAAGGTTAGCTTGCTTTTTATTGAAAATATACAAATTTGTATACTTGGAATTTAAGGTTTAAAAGTCTGTGGAGAATTTCGCGGCTTGTTGCGCGGGAAAACGACGCGTTTGCGATTTCGTTTTCCGTTGCCCGAGCTTCACATCGTAAATTATGGAACTCGCTTCAAAAGTGACTTGTAACTAACGATCTTGCATATTTTCGCAATATTCAAACTACAGTTTATTCTGCAAGTGTATATCAATAATAAAACGTTTGTTTTGGATGGAAATATGAATTCATATCTACACTGTTTCTGTGTATTTTTCACCATTTCATTCAACACTTTTCCATCCCGTGTTTACCGAAGAAGCTCAAGTTTGCATCTATAATGAAACACTCAGTAAAAATTATGTGTGTTCTAAAAATAAATATTATTCTTCGACTAAAGTTCCTGTTCTTGACTAAATCCTTTCCACGTAGCTTTTAAACCACAGATTAGCGTCATTAAAACTATTGAATTGGATATTTTTTCGACTTAATTAATCACAGCGAAAAGTTTGATATTTAGTGCATGTGTCTCTCTCGCTATCAACATTAAACGTTCTAGTTGAGATCTTCATCGATTTTAACCGATATAAAAAAACAAGCATTGAAGTCTTGTGTTGAAAAGATTGCTTGTTAAAGCTTTTATCTATGTTTTTGACGGATGACATCTAGTTTTGCCAGCGTTTTCATTGGTGTATATCAAGGAGTTTTCGTCGTCTAAATGGACATCCATTTGATTAAAATGAAATCTAGTTTCCTCTAATTTAAAAATAGGATGTCTAGCATCACAGAGCTTTTAAACAATTTACTCTAGATGATACATGTGTTATCAAGTTGTGTAATATCCATCCTTGATTTTAAATCACGGCTGTTACTTAACATTTAGCGTAGGATGTTGAGAAGTAATACAGTGTTGCAAAGATCTCCCCATGAGACGTGCCATGAAAAACTAGTTCTAATCCTACTTTTATATAACAAATATTGTTTTTAAAGTAATTTAATTTAACTTTATATTACTAAGAATAATTAAACCTCATAAGGAATAAAATTAGCAGTAACTTTAACAAATATTTTTGATGCCAAAACAGAGCGAATTTAATTGATAATTCAAACATTTTTCTCAACTCACAAAATCCTTCGAATTCATCAACTGCCAAAAAACTCACAACAGTTACATCAAAAGATTGTTTCCTAAAACTCGTTTTTCGGTGATAAAGCTCCCTATGTTTAGACAAGGAGTTATTTTTGCTTTATTACATATTAGCAAGATTTTTGGCGGGTTAAAGGGGATGAAGAATACCTGTTTAACTCAAGGACATTCATATGTGGGAAAGACTTGCGAAATCAGCCAAAAAATTCGTGATACAAGCTAAGTGCCCGAGGGCGAAATATTTCCTTCGATAGGAAAAAGGCGTTCGTAGTAGCACTAGTCTTTAATATCACGTTAAACAACTTAAAAGGTAAACTAGCCATGAACTAGTTTACGGACAAGTTCACGGCTGTTGATTTTGAACAAAATAGAACCTGTAGAATGCACGGTTTGTGCACAAAATATAAACAACTTTGCACTGGAAATATACCTTAAAAAATAAACTTAATAAACTTACCCTGGTAGCGTCGAAAATGACTTGCCAAGCCTCTGTTTTAGCTCCTCATAGTCGTCTCCAGTTGACGATCGTGATAATCTCTTTTGCTTCAACCCTGAAACAACATTTTTAAACTTCTTGAAGTTATCCGAGAATTCCTCAATGCTAATCCTTCCATCTTGGTCCGCATCAAGCTGGTTAAAAACTTCCCCAAGATCTGCTGGGTCTAGGTCACAAACTGCTGCAAGTTCTTCCCTATCGATGTATCCACTACCGTTTAAATCAACGGTCCCGAAAAGGTCCCTTGCGTTAACGATATCAATGTCGTCGGACATGCCGACTAAGGACTTCCTAGCCCATTCGCTGTAAACAATCCCAGTTAGATGTGTATTTCTTTTTTACAAATCCGCGTTGCACTATTCCTGCGCTTGTGTCCCTATAGTTCGTATTTTTTCGTCTAGGAAACCACGTCACTTTGCACTCACAGCTGTTTCTAGAAATGCACAGTTTTGCCACCCGCACTTAGTGCTCCGCGGTTGTTAGGTAGTGTCCATCACCGACCAATCAGCGCGCGAGAAATTAGAGCCGCTTCCACAAACAAGTCCTGATTGGTTGTTTTATTTATAGTGTGTAAATTTATGTAAATTACTCCATTGTTTTAACGGTTCGAGGAGATATGCTTGTTTAGTACCCAACCTCTCGCGGTTGTCTGGACCACGCGATTGATAGTGTTGCCTAGCAACTGGGGATAAGAAAAATTCGGTCATTTTTGACGGAGAGTTTATCTTGGTCGTCTGTGTTTGATTTTACTGTCTTGAGAAGACAGGATATCATGTTTCTTTCGTAAAAGACAGGTTCTTAAGTTTATGAGAAGCAAAAACACACCAAATAACAGCTTGGGTTTCAAAAAAAGCAGTTAATAACCTTTCAGAAAAAAATCCGAAAAAAGATCATTCGATTAAAAAAAATTAAAAATCCATCTTTTCAAAGACCAATTTGCTCTAATTTACATTAGATTAAATCCTAATTCTCCATTTAAATCTGTTTACTACTTTTCCTAATGTAGGATTTAATTATTCTAATTTCATATATTAATTTGCATTTTTTATATTTTACGATATCTGTATTTTCTATTACATACATTTCTGCCAATTTTTTGTGTGTGTCAATTTCTAAATAGAGCCGTATAATGATTATTCTATAGCTAGAGCCTTACTAGAAAACTTTCCAGTCTGCTTATTAGGTTCTAGGCATATAATAAATGTAAATATAATAATAATAATAATAATAATAATAATAATAATAATAATAATAATAATAATAATAATAATAATAATAATAATAATAATAATAATAATAATAATAATAATAATAATAATAATAATAATGATTTATACACTGCACGAAATTCATATTTGCGTAATATTCGTAATATTACACTAAAGCTAACGTAAAGCTTAGATATAATAGTAATAATAATGAATTTATACTATATATTGAAACTGTATAAAAAGTAATTATATAATCAAAAAATAATAACGAATTCATACTATTACTAATTGTAAAAAATGTAAATATATAATCAAAAAATGTTGTTTTGTAATCAATGTACAATATAAAATTGTTAAGGAGTTGAAGACTCTCAATGCATCGAGTATATCTGTCTGTCTGCTTTTTTGTTTTTTGCTTAATTTGTGTACTTTTTCCTCGCTTTTCTTTCTTTCTTTCCTACTTACTTTCTTTCATTTTTCTTTCCTTTTTTCAAATTTTCCTGCTTTTGTTATAATTTATTCCTTTTGGCAACCCTTTAATTTTTCTATCTATCTGTCTTACAGTGCGACTACTGAAACCGGGGCCACCCAATCAAATTTTAAAATATATATATTTTAAGATATGGAAACAAAAAACTTGTAGAGGGTTCTCTCAAACTAAGATGTTTCTTATTCAATCTTAATCTATTTTTATCCCATATTATGAAAATTGTAATTATTTTAAGCAAAAAAAAAAAAATCAAACATTTGTATAGATTCTACTGTTCATATTCTCGATCGTGATTGGATAATTATGATCCGGTGGATCTGGTTTCAGTAGTCGGACTGTAATCCCACATCTTACGCCATGTTTCTAACTAAGTTCGTGTAAGACTAGCCACCAAGTTTAATTCCGCTAATTTGTTACCTGACCATCTATTTGTTCGCTTAATCATTTTCTTCCACAAATATTGCTAAGTTGACATTTCATGATATTTCTTGTTTGCAATGCCTCAAGTTCCCGGAAGACACCCATGCAATTTTATCTCCTCGTCCTGTTTGCAAACGCGAATAAATAAATGGTCGAAGGTTTCCTTGTTTACAGGATAATTTAAAAGCCTTAATTAAAGACAATTGTTCAGTAAATTTAACGACCTCTGGTTTATAAATGGAAACTAGCGAGTAAACTAGTATAGCCAGTATAGCTCTTAGCTTATATGAGATATTGTTTGCTTCAACGTTGAACTAGTTTGAAATTTCATTTTGAGAGAATAGTTTTTTCATTCATTGATATCTTATTATGCATGTTTCTAGATATTAAAATACATATCAGCTAGTTTAATATATAGTTACTTTAATTGTCCCTTCGTCTCCCACGCATTATGAATATTCATTCTCTCATCCTTTTATTTATTCATTCTTTCGTCCTTTTATTCATTCGATCATAATTTCATATATTCATTCATCATTTCATGTATTCATTCAATCTTTCATTCATTTTTTTTCCATCCATTTGTTCGTTCACCATTTCATTCGTTCATTCAAACGTTCATTTATTCATCCTTTCATTCATTCATTTATTCATCCTTTCATTTATTCATACTTTCATTTATTCATTCACTTATTCATTCATTCATTCACTCATCCTTTCATTCATCCCGGAATATACTCTTCCATGTATGTATGTATGTATGTATGTATGTATGTATGTATGTATGTATGTATGTATGTATGTATGTATGTATGTATGTATGTATGTATGTATGTATGTATGTATGTATGTATGTATGTATGTATGTATGTATGTATGTATGTATGTATGTATGTATGTATGTATGTATGTATGTATTGGTCAATCTGTGATCACTCTATCCCTATATGTTGTGCAATAGCTGTAAATTGTCTTGGTTCACGTTGGCACTGATTGACTATTGTTTTGATTTAATTGAACTAATCCCTTTATATGGATTTATGAATATATTTGAATTATCGTTTCATTCATCTATACAACCATTCATTCTTTTGATCATTTTTCCATTTGTTTATCAATATATCCATCCATTTATCCATCCATTTATTCATCCATTCATTTTATCATTCAAAAGATAAAATTAAACTTTGTTTATCCCTTTTCCCATGCAATTACATAGTGATTCATTTATAAATATTTTCTTTCTTTATTCATTCATTCATTCATTCATTTCTTTATTCATCCATTCATTTATTTATTCATCGATCCACCCATTCATTCATATATTCATTAATTCAACCATCCATTCGTTCATTCATTCATCCATCCACCCATTTTTTCCACTTATTATGTTATTCAACGTTAATTTTAATCCATTCATAAATTAGGCCCAATTACGCACAAATTACTCTAAATATAACTCTTTTAGACTTCCCTTTTCACCTAATAGTTGTTCCTGTAGTTTCTTGGTCAAGGTGATCCTCCAAGAATGACTGACTGGTTGTCGCCCAGTTTACGAAATGGATCATCTTAATTGCTCTTAATGTCTAACATGTCAAATGTATATAATAAATGGGTTTGTTTTTCACCCTATTTGTTTCTACGTCTAAACGTATTATATTTCTTGCATTTTCTTTCTCTTTTTTAGTATTTATGTTTTTACAGTCCACTCTCGGACCAGAAGAAAGTGGTCGCTTTCGGGAGATGGTCGCTTAGGGATGGATAATTTGATTTTTGTAGGGTAGATTTTCAGCGTGCTCGAAATTTATTTTTCGCCCTCCAGTGTTGCAGGATATTTTTTGCTGTACCAAGCTATATTTTTTTTGCCATATTGACGTTGCACGATATTTTTTTTAGGTTGGAGAGCTTGCTCGATATTTTTTGGGGGATTTAACCCCTCCCCCTACAAATATTGAATGGTCCGTCCCTTACGAGAACCTTAACGGCATGAAGCCCAAACAATGCGTAATTTGTAAAACGTCTCGACAAATATCAAAGATTATCACCGAATTTCAAAGTTGCAGTATCTTAGACCCCGTGTACACGGATCCGGATACTTTTGAAACCGCATACTTTTTTATGCGAATCGGCCTATCGTCCACACGAATCCAGTGAATCCGGTCACCGAAACCGCATACTTTTACTTAAATCTTCCGGATACGCGGATTCGTGTGGACGCAAATATTTCTATGCGGTTTCAGCCGGATCGGATTCGTGTAGACGAGGCCTTAACTCTTTGTTTTGCATATTTTTCCGCCACGGTATCTCTAAAGATGTTTTGGGTATTGGTTTTCAACTGTACTTCATCTTGTCGCCCGTCGTAGTCTGGTCGTCTTATTAGACGGTGACGAAGTTCTTCCTAAAGAAATAATAGGTTCGCATCTGACTCTACATCTAACAGTATCATATTTCGTGTGTTTTCATTTGGAAAATTACTTCGTATTTATTTATTTATTTATTTATTTATTTATTTATTTATTTATTTATTTATTTATTTATTTATTTATTTATTTATTTATTTATTTATTTATTTATTTATTTATTTATTTATCTATCTATTTATTTATTTATTTGTTTATTTATTTATTTATTTATTAGTTTATTTATTTATTTATTTATTTATTTATTTATTTATTAGTTTATTTATTTGTTTATTTATTTATTTATTAGTTTATTTATTTGTTTGTTTATTTATTTATTTATTAGTTTATTTATTTATTCAATTCGTTTATATAGTTATTTATTTATCTATCTATTTATTTCTCTATTTTGTTTTCTTTTTTAATATATTTTCAATATATTAATATATTATATTATATTTTTGAATATTTATTTATTCATTCATTTACCTATTTATTTATTTATTTGTTTGTTTATTTATATATATATATTTCTTTCTTTATATACGATTTCTTTATGTATTTCTTTCTGATATTCATTTGGTTTTGCCTCTCCTTTTTCAATTTAACTTTACTTATATAGATATATTTGCAGCAAGCTAAAAATATAATATATTCTTAAATTTCTGCTCTTCGTTATCATTCAATTCATGAGCCCATAGAAAAATCAAATATTGAGTTAAGCTTTACAGTTTGACTACAAAAGCTTTTTATAGTAAAGGTTAAGAAACAAAAATGACATTTATTATATTTACCAACATCAACTACAATTTCTTCAAGTCAAAAACACTTACCGGTACGCCCGTCCAATCTATCACCATGGCAAAATGTTCTTCGTTCAAAATGTTTAAACTTGAAGTCGATTTTATGGTAATTTGTAATAATGATTTGTGTAAATTAGATTTGCTAGGGTATAATTTTCATTGATGTTGCTGCATAATTGTCAATCTTAATCCTATTTTTACACGGAAACTGCTCCAACTAATTAACATTTTATTTAATTTTCTTCTTTAGATGGCCCAGTGTAAGATTAGCTATGCTGAACTCCAACTCTTTTACTCCGACGAAGGTCTAAAGCTCGAAACGTCAGTAAAGTTAAGTCAACATTTTTTACGGTGTTACAAATTTCATTATATTACCTATCGTTTATACCAAACACCGATGCAGCCTATACAGTAAAAAACCGCAGATAAGAACCACTATTTTTCGAGGTTAGGCTAAAGTGGTTCTTATATAACTGGTATTTAGTGAGAAATTAGGCTAAGGTGGTTCTTAACTGGTTCTTATTTACAAAACAAAAACAATTTCCCTTATATAGTGTTTTTTTTATGTTATATAAATTGTTACCGGTATGTAGAAGCATCTGAATGATGAATGTATTCTCATTGAGAACTAACTGATAATACATTTGTAAAAAAAAAATATTGCATTGATTTCAAATTTGGTCATATTCAGAATCAACTTTTATTTTTTCGGTCCGGTATCCTGTGATTCGCGCGCTGTGATTGGCTAGCGAGCGGGCCAGTTTTTCACGATCTGCCCGGTCCGCGGTATCCTGTTCGTTGGTACTATTTCTTCCCAGCGATATTAATTTTTGAAAAATTTGAAAAATCTTCTTTAATAGGTAATTGTTAATTATGGTAATATTTATCGATCAAAATAGTAGGAGAAAAAACATTGCGGCTAAAAGCATTACGTCATTTTATTGCCCAAGTCTACCCTAGAGAGGGTCTGCCTTTTACTCTCTCCAGGCCCTCTCCTAGTCTCAACTGCTTTTAGCCGCAATGTTTTTTTGAGTCACGAGTGTTTTGAAGTTCTAAGTTGGCGGTTGGTGAAACTCGCTGGGGAATTACTCCCTTTTTGTATCAACCAGAGACATTCTGTTGTGAAAAGAGTGTGGTAAATTTAACTTTTTCGACCTCAGCTTGGGCGTTTTTGAAGTGGGAGCATTTTTCGGGGAGATATTTTGGCTCGAGTGGAGCAGTGTCGTGGTAGCTTTGCACCGAGCGCCTCCAACCTTTACTACGTATATAAGAGAAAGAATGCAACCCTGAAAATTTCTGAAATCAGCTGTAACTCGGAAGAGGGATTGAAAAAAATACAACCAATACACACTGTAAGTTTTAATTGATTTTATAATAAATTTATTAATTTTATTCAAGATTTCGTTTTTTGATTGAATCGTCCAAAGGTAGCCTCTCATTGTAAGCTTGGGCTACCTGTGGTCAGCGATCCTAATGCTTTCAACTTTCATCTTCTTCATAAATTACGACACAGACAAATTAATTCCTTCAACAGTTGTCGGTGACTTCGACTAAATTTCTTATTTCTTATCATTTATCGAAAAATAAGCTTCAGTAGGCTTAACGACGAACGACGAATTTCAACTCGTTTCAACATCCATCTTGGTTCACTCAATGTTCGTGTCAGTAAAACTTGTTTTTTGTTTCTTGACTTTCTTTGATGTTGAGATATAAACAAAACCCTTTCTCTTTAAACGATATTTGATTTGGAATGATGGAGAAAGCTGCAGTAATTTAAAATATTTTGGCATTAAAATTTCTGTAAGTTTGTCGAGGCGCCGTCACACTGAATGAAAACCGGCGGACCTCGGTCCGTACATCCAAGACCTCGGGCAGTTTTTCACTATACGGACCTCCCAGCCGGTAAATAACATATATATATTTTTTCAAATGACTAAATAAATCTTGAAACCTTTCATATATTAAGAACCAGTCTAATTTCTTAGGCTAAAGTGGTTCTTTTTTAGCAGGTGCTTAAAAAGCAAATTTTAGCCTAGTGGTTCTTAATCCACTGGTTCTTATATGCGGGTTTTTACTGTACTAGTTTACTCGCTAGTTTCAATTTATTTTGTAAATTCTTTTAAACCTAGCTTCTTTAAGTTTTCTTTGATCTTCTTTTTTAATTACTTTTCTTATAATAAAGATTCCTAGCTAGTTTTGAAAGTGAAAAAGTTTGAAATCTTTTTTTTTCCGCTGCTTTTTAAACTGAGAAGAAATGATTTTTTTGACGAGCGCATGTCACGTGAGCCCAGGCTCAATTCCACAGGGATCCCAGTTGGCTGGGTGTAACAACATATCGACTGAACATGCACTAGGATATTGCTTCATAGATGCTGTAAATGATGATCATTGTGTTAATTGATGATGATAATACTAATAACAATACAGCGGTACCTCTATTAAGCGGTCATCCTCGGGACTTTCCAAAGTGGCTGCTTAATACAACCTCGTTCCCAGGGCCCTCTCCCTTCGCTTTTGGGTGGGCGCCCCACCCAAAAGCGAAGGGAGAGGGCCCTGGGAACGAGGTTGTGCTTAATAGAGGCTGGCCGCTGAATAGAGGTATGGAATAGATATAGGAAATTTATAGATTTGGGACATTTTATTGTGGTCGCAGGACCCAGGCCCGCTCTAAAAATCAGGCTACCTAATAGAGAGTTACCGCTTAATGGGTGACCGCTTAATAGAGGTACCACTGTATGTGTAACGATAATAATATACACCGTTTCCGATAAACTTTGTCAACCGTACAAAATGGAAAACCTACAAGCTAGTAGCGCAGGGGATTATGGGTTACCTATGCATACTTTATTAGAACAGGGATTTCATGGCCACATTGCTAAACTTGTCAATATGTTTTTGAGAAATGTCCGTTCTGACTTACCAAACAACGAGAAAGGCGTTCCGAATGCACATTTAGTTTCTGAACTGATCCATGATCCTTTGCGCCACTAGCTTGTGTGCTTTTCACGGGTGACAATCTTTCTCGGAAAGGGTGTATGTGTAACGATAATAATAACGAAGACAATGACTGATGATGATTGTATGATGACAATGCGGATAACAGAACGATAATGATGATAGTATTGAATGATGATAGTGGTCTAGTAATGATGGTGATATTTATAGTGATAATGATCATGATCGCCAATGCGATAACAATTTAGAACATCACTGCATAATCGATAATAACAAATAAGATGACGATTTTATGAAAATAATCCCTTTAATTTCAATAGCTTTAAATAAAACAGCTCTATTTTCATATAATATCTTCGCGTGAGCACGAACGGAGGGGAGAGGAACAGGGATTAAAATATCCCTCCTCCCTAATTTTTTCGACCATTTCTCCCTCCTCCCTAATTTTTTCGACCATTTCTCCCTCCTCCCTAATTTTTTCCACCATTTCTCTCTCCTCCCTGATTTTCTTTGTTCTTTCTAAATAAACGCTATTCAGGCTATTCATTAGAGTGCAAATAGTACAAAATTTTTTACGGAAATAAGTTGTTCGCAAAAAATTGGCCCAAATAATATTACCATCCGTCCAATAACTAATGTTTCACGGATATACTGTTTGCATTCTACGTGATTGAATAGTTTAATTAGATCAAGCGTTTTTAAAATCACCAGCGTTTGTAAATTTTATATTAAGTCCTACGAAGACCATTTAGCAGCCCTGCGAATCCTTGCAGTCAGCTAATGCGGTACTACCGGGGGTACTATCAGAGCCTATCAAGGTCAGAAGATTTCAATACTCAAAACTTGTAAAAAACGGCATCACATCAAAACAATTACTTTGATATTGATATTGCTAAGCCTATAGTATAGTTACAGAAATATTGTTAATGAAATACTTTCTGAAGAATTTTATTACATTATAAATCGTATATCAATAGCATATTAACTGTTGCCGGTTGAAGTCTGCATTTTGAAATCTACAAGTTTTGATTCATTTGTGCAAATTTCGATCAAATTTCCAGAATCGGGCCATCTAACGAACATTGATAGTAACGCAAAAGCTGGTTTGTTGACTGTAAAGTAGGACGGTGATCACATTTTAACATTCATCATCTCTTACCTTTGAAAGCCGGAAATAAACTTTGATCGTATAGTTCCGTTTTGTGATGTAATGTAATGTCCTTTTTAGACTTTTTGAAGTTGAATTTGTTTATACTCATTTGTTTATACTAATACTAATTTGAAGCAGCAAGCTTTAAAGTTCCTTACGTCAAATACTATATATATATGACTATATATGACTTATATCTGCAACTTTGTTTAAAGTATAGGCATTCAACTTGAAGAACTAGCTTGTATTTTATTTCACGGCCCGGCTATCCTCTCTGACTGTCTCAATAAAGAATTATACATTGACTACATTGATAAAGACTGCTTACCTTGATTACTTGTTTGATGTATTTATTATATAACGACCACAAAGGGTGAAAATCCAGTCTCAAGTCTCGTAAGATCTCGTAACTGGTAACGTGTCTGGTAACGTTTGGACCGTTTCTACTCGGACTAAAGGTCATATAAGCTCAAACCAGCAATAACCAATTAGACTGCGAGCAGTCCCTACTTTTCCCTCCGGATTCAGAAAATTTTAACTTTAATAAAACGAGCGAGCGGGGATTGGGGGCGAGTTGGGGAGGGGAGGAGGGGAGAGGAAACTTTTCCTCTCCCATCGCTCCTCCCCCTTTTCGCCCCCAATCCCCGCTCGTCCGTGTTTTATTTAAATGCTTATATTTCTCTCGTTTTCCTCGGAATCTGGAGGGAAAAGAAGGGACTGTTCGCAGTCTAATAACCAATGTACCAAATAACAAAACTTGCCATCTTGACACGTGACAGCACTAATACGTCACGTAATGGAACACATTGCGTGACCACAAACTACAAATAGCTGTGGAAAGATCGTGCTTTAGACGTAGAAATTGATAGAACTACTTATAGTTCAATAATTAATTACGTAAAATTGACCTTGTCCCTCCTCCCTTTATATTTTGATTCTCCCTCCTCCCTCTATTTTTACCTCTTTTTCTCCCTCCTCCCTGATCCGTTCCTCTCCCCTCCGAACGGATTGAACCCTCCTGACCCCCTACAGTATTCACACTATTCAACCGCTGTGTGAATGTTGCATTTTCTCTTTGTAAAGTTTCGATACACACTCATTCCAATAGTTTTGAATATTTTTTAAATTTTTGATGCATATTTGCCGTACACCGTTTTCAGTTAAGTTTGCAGGTCGTTTCCCAGAATGACGTAACGCAAAAAGTTAGAGACGCAAAACAAAATGAAACCCCTAAATCAACAATGAGTCCATCATGCAACAGCTTGGGTGATAGCCTGAGAAAACAGACGTTGTTTCGCTCCTCGTCTCCCCGCGAAACTAGGTAGTTTCGCGGGGAGACGAGGAGCGAAACAACGTCTGTTTTTTCAGGCTACTTGGATGACAATGTTTAGTTCAAACTTCGCATCTGACATATGTCGAATCTAATGCAAACGAGCAAAACCTATAGTTTGAATCTTATTGCGCTAGATTTGGCACATATGAGATGCGACGTTTGAACTAGGCATTTGAGAAACGTGACGTTAAAATAGAGATTTCGTGACTGTTCGGCAAGAGCTTGCGTGACAATGTCCAGAATTGTTATAGGAACGAACGATACGTGACATTGACGTCGAGACTTCGTGACCCTGTTGTTCAAGTGCCATTGAGAGTGACATCACTATGACGAAATTCAATGCTGTAAAGAAAAGAGCAGAAAGAGAAAGCTTCATGTAAAGTGAGAGAGCTAGAAAGAATTCCAAGGAATTCAATCTGTTTTGAAATAGCTTATGCATAGCACTGATCAATACTGCGATTCTTTGAATCAAAACAACATAATGATTATAATAATTATACGATGGAAAACTCTAAGATTAGTTTTCAACCGAGTCTAGGCTTGAAATCTCCCATTTGTTTAGGTTAAAAGATCAAAATCTCCCGGCGGGGTTTGAAGGCAAGAAGGCAAAGCAATGTTTTGCAATAGAATCTGGCTGCGGACATGGATGAAACAACCGCATATAGCCTTTGTAAAGGGTCCAACCTTCACTGCACTATACCTCGCTGAAATAGCACTCTGTAATGAAACGATGCTAGATATTTCCTATAACTGAAGCTAGAGATTGAAAAATTCCTTTCAATGTCATTTTAAAACGAAGAAAATTATTGAGAGATTTCTCAAACTCGGTCCAATAAAACGATGTCAAACCTGTGCTCTAAAGAAACACCAGAAAAAAAACTGGACAGGATTCTACAAACAGCATTTTAAAACTTTCAGCGTATTACTTAGGCCTACTCTGGGGTCCATGTTCGCCTATTACCGCCTATTACCGCCTAATACCGCCTAATACCGCCTATTACCGCCTAATACCGCCTAATACCGCCTGATTCCACTTAATGCCGCCTATCGGTAATAATTCTAAAATCATCTAATATTATAACATCATTATTTTCCTTTTGGGTAAATCAATTCAAAAATATCCGCTATAGAAGGGAATTAATAATTCCTCCTATAGCTATATGGAACAACTGGACCATCGATCCTGACCATGGATGCACATGCATAAATGCATTTAAAATATACTGTAGAAAAAAGGAAGACTGGACATTTCTGATAGTCACTTCAAGTACTTTAGCTATAGTGAAACTTGCAAATATACTATTTGTATATTCCTTCACTCTTACCTGCATGTACTTGAAATGTACCAAAAATATGGGTCTGAATTAAAAGGTCAGGTTAGAAAATACCTTCTGTGTGTATGATTATGATTGTCGCGGAGAAATTTATGTAATTGCAATTATAGAAGCCTGAAAAAAATTTGGGACTTCAACGGGATTTGAACCCATGACCTTTGCAGTGACGGTGCAATGCTCTACCAACTGAGCTATGGGTTCAAATCCCGTTGAAGTCCCAAATTTTTTTCGGGCTTCTATAATTGCAATTACATAAATTGTTTATTTCTCTGCGACGATCATAATCATACACACATCATATAACCGCGGATCAGACCCACATACATAAAATACCTTCTGTTTACTCTATTTTACTAGTTAGAGTGCTTACACTATGCCTATGAAATAAAAACTAAATAGTTACTAACTAATAGTTTTTATTTAGTGACTATTACATGTAGCTATAGTCACTACCTGGAGTCACTATCACTCAACTGGAACAACTTTAGTAACAATACAAAAGGGAAAGCAATGCAAATATTCAAGAGTTTAGAAAGTTAATGCTTTATTTAATAACCTGTGAAACTGGCAAAGTTTACTCATTAGAGTGTAATATTCCGATTCAAACAATAGAAAACAAAAGAATTAGACTGTAATAGTACTACATTTTTCATGGGTTTGTGAAAACTACTCTGATGAAATGCAATGTTGAAACAATAAAGTTTGCCTCTATTGAATAAATTATTAACTTTCTATGGTCTTGAGTATTTGGTTTCCCATGTGTATTGTTACTAAAGCTGTCAAAACTATTAGTTAGTATTACTATTTACATTTTATTTCATGGACATAGTGTAAGCACTCTAATTAAACGTTTAAATTCATACTTAGAATTAGCTAAACAATACTAGAGTACAAGCACTAAAAGTGTGCAGCATAAATACCACTAAATACTGCTAAATTAGTCTAATTCTATTGTTCTCTATTGTCTAATCAACACTATTTACTGCTAAATAGTGCAAAGTGCTGCACACTTTTAGTGTTTGTACTCTATTACGCATTCCTCACGATTGTATAGTGAAATGAAACAAAATGAAATAATAATTCAAGTCAATAATCACTCTTTTTAATGCTGATGCAGTGTTGCTTGTATCACAATATTGTTGATGAAAGTGAGCAAAATGATTCATTGGAAAGAGAACATTGGACTATTAAACGGTGTAAAATCAACGTGTATGTTGCATTACACAATGTTCATCTATTTCACTAGATTAATTATTTTGCAGTCACTCATCGTGTGATCGAGTTGAAGTTATATAATCTTATTTCACAAAGAAGTAAAAAGGTATACTTATCATCAGCCAGGATCCTGTACATTTCCAAAATCAAATCAAGACATTAAAGAGGCAATATCTGGCCGCACATTTTGAAAATAACCTATTTTTCCCCATAACTACAGAATTTGTCACTTGTGTCAACTACCATTGTGAAAAGTAACACCGCTGTTCAAATGTAGTGTGGATTTTAGGTAGGTACTTCATGTATGGTATATTATGTGGTCTCAAGTAAATATGTATGTGTAAATGAAACACTCCGGTTATGGTACATGAAGTACCAACCTAAATTCCACGTTACTTTTGATCAGCGGTGTAATATTTCACTGTGTTTAGTATTTTGTATACATTTTTGTAGATAAGCAAATGAGATTTTCTTTTAAAAACAAATTAAGATTATCCACTGAACCATTTGTCTGAGGTTACTGTCAATTTTTCATCTGCAATGCTTCATAACTTAAGTCTTTTCCACTCTAATGAATTGGGAAATCGCCATGCAAAAGGTAAGCAAGCTTACTCTAAAAGTGTACACAAATAAACCCGTAAAATACGTACACTTCAGATTATTTAAGATTATTATCTAATTAATTCTTCTGTTTTCTATTGAGTTTGAACTTTAACTGAAATATATTATCTTCTTTTTAGTCACCATGTAAGACGAACAAATGATAAGTGCAGAGAATGTCAGATGTTTTATAAGCTCCATCTGTTCAAAGGAACTTTCTTTAAACTTCACAAAGATAAGCATTTTAATTCAGATATATGGTGATTAAAGCCAAATCATAGTGGTGTTTCATTATTCATGTATGTGAAATACACTAAGCTTATGATGCACTACTATACTCTTAAATTAATCTTATATTTCTATTGTGTTTATTTGACTACTAAAGTAATACGTTTTATAAAATGATTCAATATGTTATGAAAAGCATAACATCAGCTAATAAAACTGTTTGTGAATAAAAAATTGCTTGGTGTGCACAAACAAAAATAATTGATGTCATGTGTTGTTATATCTATTTGTATATATTACTTTACAAAATTCTTTTAATTTTTTTATATATTTATGTCATCATATATGTCATATTACCTATAGAATAGACATATCCATACACACACACACACACATGTATATATATGTCACACTTTTGAAAAATACTATCTATCTATATATATAATATATATATGTATGAATGTTTAAATTACCTAATGTTGCAATATTTTGCTCCTTTTTTTGCCAACATCACCTAATATGCCTGATATCAACATCATTTGCTGCAATATTTTGCTCTTTTTGGCCAATACCGCCTAATGCTGCCATTAGCCACTGCAACATTTTGCTCTTTTTGGCCAATACCGCCTAATGCCGCCATTAGCCGCTGCAATATTTTGCCTTTTTTGGCCAATACCGCCCAATATCGCCTAATGCCGCCATTAGCCGCGGCGGTTTTGGACCCCAGAGTAGGCCTTTACTTATTCAAAACGCTGTAAAAGTTTGCTCTAAAAACGACAAAAAGAACAAGCCAACAGTTTCGTGACATCAATTCTGTGTAGCACAAACCGTTATATCAACTACCGCAGCCAAACAATAGAACCTTGAAACCGTATAGAAGACAACACCCTAAGCCTATAAAACACCAGACAAAGAAGAACAAAAACGTCATATGTTATATATTGTCTGGTCCATGCACTAAAACAAAACTCGTTATACTAAACCACAGCAATTAGTTCAAGCACGATAGGATAACTGACAACAGCAACAATAAACGTTATCTAAAAATAGAGACGAAAAAAGCCATTCTAATGTGGAGTTGTATGGTCGATGTTTGGATCGCGTGAGGAGCCTGCTCACGTGATTCCGCGCGGCGCCTTAGGGAAGGGAAATTAATTGTTATTTCCTTAACAAAATGTTATTGGTTTAATAGAAAAATACAAATTAAACACTAAATGTTAAGAATACGCTGAGTATTGGCCTCTCATACATGCACACGTTTGAATATTTTTGAATGAATTATTTGAAACTTTGAAGTTGTGGATTATTACTGAGATATAAAATCCGTCCGGACGATTGCTTGTTTGCGAATATTTTGGATTTTGTTGTTGTTGCAGATTTGCCTCAGATCCACATGTATCTGCACGATATTTTTGAATGAATTATTTGAAACTTTCTATATGTGGAATAATATCACTGAGCTTGTTTGCGAAGATTTTGGGTCAGTTTATGTATTTACGGATTTGCCTCCCGTTCACACGTATCTTAATATTCTTTTTAATTCGTATAGCTTTTCCTTTGTCTTCCAGTCCACACGCATCTTGATAGTAAATTAATTTGCTGCCGGTATACCAGTGTAGCTTATAAGGTGAAGATTGGCCTGGCCTTCACATGTGTCTGGATGTTTGGTGAATCAGTCTGAAGTTCGTTGTGGGTGGGCCTTTTTCCCAAACGAATGTTGTTTAATTTCCACCCTTTACAGATATAGATCCCCTTCCTGATTGTTTGTATCTGTCGTTTTCCCGATGCGGAATTACCTTCCGTTCACACGTATCCGGTGAATTAGGAGTGTAGGGAATTCGAGCCACGTGTGTAGGGGTCTGTTTCGATTCAACAGCGAAAAAGTTGCGTATTGTAGAACTTTTTGAACACGTGTGGAGAAACGATAATAATTGCTGATTTATAGTAAATGTCCTTGATATAATTATCGTCTAAGCTGCGATAACGGCCCGAGCAAACGGTTTCAACATTTGCTACAACATCCGTTCGATTTTGTTGAATGGCGATGTTTAAACACGTTTAAACTCTTTCAACATCAATTCAACATCGATCCAACACGTTTCAACAATGTTGAAAGAGTTTTAAAACGTTTAAATATTGCCATTTAAACGGAATCGAACGGATGTTGAAGCAAATGTTGAAACCGTTTGCCCGGGCCTTAAGAAGGATGGTATTTACAACCATTACTAATATATGACTGGGAACTTTCAATGCATGTGAATATTACTAATACGTTTTTCAACATCTTTAATGAATATCCTCCTGCTGTTACTTTTGTAAATGATAAATAACCAGCTTTTCCTAACTGATCTATGACATTTTGATATACGGCGGTAAGTTACTATTTTGGGATTCCTGTGTCGTCCAACGTTAGTCCCTACCGGGTTACTTGTGGTGAGAAGGTATAAATTAGAAATAAAACTCTAAAATCCTTACAACAGCCACATGCAACAAAACTTTTAGAATCATTGTAGAGTGCAAATAGTAAATCCGTAAAATATTAGTAAATACTTTGTTGTTAATTCAATTGTTTTCGAATTCCATTGTTCAATGTAAACTATTTCTGTATCAAAACGTTTTGTGGTTGTAAGATGCGGCTAAGTAAGATATATCTAACACACATATATCGTTATGCACAATGTTTCGCTAGTTGCAAAACCTATTCCAGTATTTCTCCTGCATTTCCAAGTCTTCCACTATTTCTCGTTCATTTATTAAAAGGTATAGGCTATGTCAGTCTTACAGGACGGATAATCCCTCATGCAGTTGTATAGATATTCTTACATTTCTAAGTCTTGCCATGGCTACTGTGCAACTAACCCCAGTGAACAATACCCATGTCTTATCAGAGCCAACCACCTCACTTTTCGCATGTTCATTTTCGTGCACTTTTAGATCTTTTTTCATACTTCGTGAACCACATACAGTTCAGGCCCCTAATATACGTGGCTCATGAAATACGGGGCCTCCTTTTAGTATTTAAATAATTAAGGGTCTAAAACGATCATTATTGATTAGCACTGAATCAGATTAAAGGCACTCTAAGGTCTCGGAAATCGATAAATGCCAGTATAAGGCACCTCAATCTAATATCTAATAACTATCCACAATCCAATAATTATATATATATATGCAAGTTATTTAGTGTTTTCTGAAGGTATTTTGTGATTTAAGCAGCATCCAAGGTCCACAAATACCATGCAGTATACCTATTTCAACCCAATATCTATCCAAGCTTATACTACTATTCAAGTTATTTCGTCATAGTGTTTTCTCCACAAAGTTGATATCAGTTATAAGGAGTTAAATCAAATCAAATTTTATTTCCAAGTTAATGCAAAAATACAAGTTTGTGTTTGTTTAAAGAAGCATCCAAGGTCCATAAATCCCAGTATACCCTTACCCAATATCCAACCCAAGTTCTACTATTCAAGTTATTTCTCATATTGTTTTCTCCACAAAGTTGATATCAGTTATAATTATAAGGAGCCAAATAAAATTTTATTTTCAAGCTAATGCAGAAACACATATTTGCGTTTAAAGAAGCATCCAAGGTCCACAAATCAGTGCCAGTATACCCACCTCAACCTAATATCCACCCAAGTTTATGACTACTATTCAAGTTATTTCCCCATGGTGTTTTCTTCACAAGGTTGATATTTTCTTTTGTGAAGCACGCTGGGGATTAAGCCGTGCCGTGCGTTAAAACACAAATATTTTTCGTTTAGACTCCACAGGACATCACCGCCATTTTATGACCCCTCAATAGAAAACCATTGGACCAAGTTGAACAAACCAAAGCCAATTTCTTTAGCAAAATCAATTAGTTTTTGAAATCACCAGGGGTTCATTATTCTCAAAGAATCATATCCGCGGCATTGATTATATTTGCAATTAGTAGGCTGTTGTTTAACGTCTTAAGGAACATCTATTAGGTCAATTCGCTTTAGAATACCAAAGAATATCAATCCTATAAAGAGAAAAGACTTATTTTTACCGCTCACCCAGACGTATTGGAAACTCCAAATCAGCGCATTTGCTAACAGAAACTCGTCGTTCGGATGCCCTTTTGTTAGCGTTTTTGTATGCAAATTAAGAATTGTTGTTTAACCTTCAGTGGTTTAGTACAGGACACCCCAAAATAGATTCGCATTATTAGCCATAAAGAAGGCGTTCCTAATCCAAATGAATAACAAAAACAGCTATAAACCTATAGAGACTTCGAAAATATATTCTATAGTAACAAGTTAGTTAGTTGATAACAGTTTGTTTATATTGTAAAAATCACGAAAAAGGTCATGAGATAGTTTGATTTCGACCACCCGTTAGGAACACCTTTCTGAAATACGCGCCAACTATATTATGACACGTGTGGGACACATTTTCAGAAAAGCTGAATACGTCTAGCGGAGGGGCTTCAGAATGGACTGTTTATTATTTTTCAGTATCTATAACTCAACCTTCTTTTAAAACTTCACTTGCTTTAAAATATATTGATTTGTTTTATCAATATATGACGTTTTCAAAGACAGAAAGTCGAAGCAGATCTAAATGATATTTTTGCTCTCATGCAGCCAAATTCAGGATAACTAGAAATGTTGTTGGCATGTTATGTTATGCATATATAGTTATTCATATTAATTTAAAAGTTATTCAAAAAGTTCAATCAAAATTTGGATATATTAATTCAATATACGCCAAAATTAGTGAACTACAACGGCCGAAAACTGTAGACTCGGTGAAATTTTGTCAAAGTACCCGAGCTATTGAAAATCAAAATTGATTCAAGAAAGCAGCTAATATAGAATGAACGAGTAATATGTTAAATCAAAACTGGACGTAGAGATATTAATATAATTTAACTCAAGACAAATTCAACATATAGAAGTTTTCAAAAGAAAAATATTTTTGTAATTGAGTTATTCACATAAGTGTTTGAACTTTCTTGGAGTCGTCATTTACACCTTCTTGTCCAATTATCAAGAGCATTAATGGAACCATTGTGGATTTGATGGTCATTTGAATAGTTCAAAGTTCGATTAAAGCAACAGATACGGCTATAGAAATATATTTTAAGCTGTTATTGAATCACTATGGAGTGAGCACAAGCAGCTCTATTCATAGAACAATTCATTTTTGAAAATGATAAATACGAGCAATAAAATATTTGAAACAACAGTCACAAATGTGGCCACTTCAAAAACGATTTAAAAATATATGTTTTTAAAAGAAATGGACAAATTTCATTACATAATTAATTGTAAGTTACGAGGTTTGATTAACAGCCAAGGCCTAACGTAAAGTGATAACCAAAACTCAAAGTCATGAAGTAGACATTTTTTTATTTTATTGTGACGGTCCGGTATAAAACCATGAACTTATATATTATTAATATTATTATTTGAATTATTCAAACGCTTCCGGTATTTTTTATTGGGCAGACATAAACAGTCTTATTGCTCTGATAGAGTTATTAATTCTTATTTGATAAAAATAAAATGTTGTACTATGATCGTAGTACTTTTGAAAAGGGTCAAATCAAAAAGAATCGGCAAATAATAACAACATAATGAGGTTATTCAGATATAGAAATAAATGTCTGAAGTGTTTGCGCAACTGACAAAATTAATCATCAAGTATCAAATTGGACAATTAATTTCATTCAATAACAATTCAAACTAGTTTAACATAATAATTGAATCACTCTTGAAGTTGAAGAAATGTTCTCGAGAACTGAAGAGATTTTGGAGACATATGTAGCAATTATAATGAAAACATTTCGACTATAATAAAATTTATCAATTTTTCCCCAAAAAATTGAGATTATTATAAATTCCTAGAAGCATTCCTTAATGTATTTTTAAAGTTTTGTGCACTGTTATATAAATGATAATTGATAAATTCATCCAGAAAGATCAACCAATTTCAATTCAATTAAAAATGGACATGCAGACTCCTTAAAATTGCCGGTAATGCCGTTTCTTGTGGGATGTATTAAGGATGTATTCATTCTATACGAATAATTTCGGGAAAATGTTACGGAACTGTCCCAAATGAGTATATTTAGTACAAAAATGATCAAATAAACTTTTTGAACAATTGTGTCGAGGTCACCTTAAAATGAATAAATTTTTCCAATTTGACAAATTAAGCTAATGACATTCATTAATGGAAACTAGCGAGTAAACTAGTATAGGCAGCGTCGGTGTTTGATATAAACGATAGGTAATGGAATGAAATTTGTAACACCGTAAAAATTCCGAGTTCTAGCCCTTCGTCGGAGTAAATACTATATATAGGCATTCTTACTTGAGTGAATTTTAATCAATTTTTAACAATTAAATTGTGAAGAAACTGATAGAATCATTAATATTATCAATTAATTTCATTGCTGAAAAGTTGGACTGAAATGGTACGCCTAAAACTATAAAAAATATTCATATTTATGTATTGAGAAAACGTGCATTGTTATATACATGTAATTGCCAAAGATAACAGTGTTTTATTTGTTATCAAATTATCGATCAATCTGTATCCAAGAATCTTTTACTCCGACGAAGGGCTAAAGCTCGAAACGTCAGTAAAGTGAATTCAATATATATTTTTACGGTGTTACAAATTTCATTCTATTACCTATCGTTTATATCAAACACCGACGCAGCCCATACTAGTTTACTCGCTAGTTTCTATTTCTATTTTTACGGCGTTACAAATTTCATTCTATTACCTATCGTTTATATCAAACACCGACGCAGCCTATACTAGTTTACTCGCTAGTTTCTATTTCTATTTTTTACGGTGTTACAAATTTCATTCTATTACCTATCGTTTATATCAAACACTGACGCAGCCTATACTAGTTTACTCGCTAGTTTCCATTAGTATTTTTAAAAGAAGGGAACTTGTTTTATTACAAGTGACTGACTAATTGATCGAACTTGTAATGTCCAACAACATATCGTATATAATCCATATTTCTGCTAATTGCTTGGGCGAAGGAGGGGCTGCCACCCGTCAAACATTTATCAATGAAATAATATTTTTATTTTTAGCCCGCATTCATTAACATTAACTACAAGTTTTTGGAAAAAGATTTTAAAACTTGAGGTGCAAAGGTTTGTAATAAGTTCAATGATATCGAAGTTGTCGACAATATCATTCTATAAACCAACTTGTTTCATTTATTAGGCTGGCTGGTTTGTTATGTTTTTGGCCTTTCAAATTAGCGCAATGCAATTACATGCAAGCTGAAAGAGCAAAGATTAACAAACAATAGGCCCTTTCCGAAAGGATCTGCAGAGAACAATAATCTCTGATAAATTTGTTTGGAAAATTTCGAGGGCTTTTGGGGGGTTATTGCAGCGTGGAATTTTTGTAGCAGATTGGATGAAAAGTCCGACTGTGCTTCATATGATTATCATTGGCTTTTTTTAGTTTGTTGTTGTTATTTGCCACAAACCTGAAACAGCATGCATGAACAAACGGGGGCAAAACTAATTAAAAATGTTCATTCCAAACTCCTAAAAGCACTCTGAAACGATTCTGGACTCTGTAGAAAAATAACGCAGTTTTTCGACAAAGTTGCGCGCAATGAAACAATTTACTATGCTTAAAGAATTAAATTTCCTTTGCTTTGAATTAGTATCTTCTTTGTAATATTCCATGCATATTTCTATTGAATCGCTATCCTAGAGAGATTATCAACAATAAAGTTCTCCAAAAATGATCATCCCTTGATTGAATCCTAAAAACTAATATTATTCCGTCCCCTTTTCTCCAGTAATCAAATTTCAAGTGAAATGTTTTGAAAGTTAACAAAGCGAACATTGATAAATAACAAAAAAGAGGTTTGGACCCCGACGGTTATTGAATCAAAACCTACCGGTCGAGTCTGTTCTTTCGTCAATTCAATTTAACCAGGTTTGCAGGCGCGCTGTTTCAAGAACATCTGATTTTAGAAGTTTCAAAATGCGCTTAAACAAACACAATGCAATGTCCTTCTTTTCTAAATCCAATAAAATATTCTTTGTTCTACTATTATTATCATTATTTTCGATAAAAACTAATTTGAATTGTCTTCGCTTACTAAAATAACTTAATTAGAAAAAATAGTTGTCCTTCTAAATCACCTTTTTACCGTTAAAGATTAATTTGTAAAACATCTACTTTTCTTGGTTTTTAATTAATGAAATAATACTTATTATCCACAATAAACAGGAATATAACTTTCTTTAGTTATCTGTTAACATAAGTCAATTACATAGTCTAGTTTAAGTGCTAGTATTTGTTATAAATGTAATAATTGCGCCGGGTTTTCAATTCTTTTTGAACAGATGCACTTGCAGAATTGAAGTTTTCATTGTAATGATATCGAGCCACCAGAATTCTTTTATTGTGGATGAAAAACAAACAGTTTGTTCAACAACACAACAGCTCTTATATGCGAACTTTTGAACTGAATTGAAAACACTTAGCTTACAACAATGTATTGCTTCAAATATAAAGGATTTTACACCACATCATGAAGTTCATGTAGGGTAAATTTTCACAAACGAAGCGCGCGCAATTTCTAAACAGTTTGTTTCTGAAATCAAAATCGTAATTGCTCTTTCCGCGCGCAAATTGTTGACTCAAAATCAAATTTCCTGCATAAATAAACGTTCAAATTCCTTAAAATACTCTCCAGAAATATAGCTACCCAAAACTAATTGTTTGAAATACAGTTTTGAAAATTGTGGCGCACTTTCAAAGTAAATTTCTCAAATGAGAAACTATCAAGCGTTTCGGCAAGGCATTTAGAAACACATTCCCAAAACATTTGTGAGGTTTTACGCGGTGAAGAAATAACGCTCCAGTAATTGCGCGTTTGTGATGTTGTAAGCATTGTTCTGGAAGCTTTTAAATGGTATTTAGTGTTGTCGATCAATATACAGTTGAAGACATTAGACGAACACGTTTTGTTTGAAAAGATATGCTCTGTTTATTTGTTGGTTGATTTTCTTGTGTTTATAACTGAATTATATATACATTATTGCAATATTTAACTCAATTTATAAGTGCAAAAATTGACAAGACACATAATAATAGTGTAATAACATATATAACAACTTTAATATCATGTTTATGAGAAAAATTGTAAATAATACTGAATCTGAATGTGCGATGTTCGAATTGGAGTCAAATATTTGCTCCGCGATATCAATAAAAAAAGCTAATTTCGATAATGTGACTGATTTGATAACAATTCTTTGCTATAGTACAGTTTCAAAGTATAAATAGTTTTTCGATTTCAAGTTCAATGTCAGAGTTTGTAATAAATGTATATAAGTTATTTGGTCTTTTCTTACAATGAAAAGACATTCCTATTCGAGATCTGTATGATATAAATTCATAAAGAAAAAATATATATGTGTATTCAACACTTGTGCTTATTTGTTCGCTGTTTTGTTCCTACATAATACTGAAGTGCTCGATCTTTGTTTGAGAGAGTTTTCATTCTTCGAAGCGTTCTACTCCATTGAAGACTAAAAGCAAACAAGATACTCCAAGCTCTGTCGCTTCACCCCAAGTTATCTTAGCTCCTTTAGTCCCTAGTACAATACGCTGACATTGTGCAAAGTAAAACACGAAGATTCAACACAATTGTCTATGGAATTGAGGACAAGTGTGCTCTATCCCGAACACAACGAACCTATTGTAAACTGCTTGTTTTTCGAGCAAAGCTTAGCCTCCATGAAATAAAAAACACACAAAAGCTAGACATATCAGAGGCCTAATTCAATACAAACTAGACAGAGGTGAACATGTTCTTTTGATTTGAGTTGATCAAAGCTTCTGATCGAACGTTCGATCGAGATTTCCGCATCGAACGTTCATAGTTCCGACGAGTATGTGGCTTGCCATAGCTACGCATGATTCACTGAGGTCAAATTTGTTTCAATAGTAAATTCGATTGCTGTTGTTCGTGTTTTAATGGCCGTAATTGACTCTTGTATACCAATTATACAGTACTTAAGACAGTATCTAAATCATAGTTTGTTCGATTTTGATTTAAGAATGATATTTCGAATCTCAGTTGATCACATGTTCTTAATCAGTGCCGCGAGCGGTTAGCCGAAATTAAACAAAATCATCGTCAAGAGGGGTCAGTGTTTAACGCAATCATGTTAAAAATATCACTATTGCTATCATATTAAGTACGATACAAAGAAACCATCGATAAATAACTAAATCTGATGACTTGTTGAATAATTGACTTTGCTTTTTAGCATGATTCCAAAAGCGAAAGGTTCACTTTCAGATTCACAAATCGCCATTTTTTTTAAAGGAAATGTTGTCATTAATCGAATTATTTATCAGCAATCACTTCAATCAAAGCAATAAACCTATCGAAAAGAGGTTGTTATCATTCTCACTGAGTTAATATCCTCTCCGAGTGAGATATCTTGACTCTAACTGTTTTAGTCAAAGTTATAAAATCGTTACTCGCCGAAAGCACAACTTATTCTGATCTGAAGCTCTGAGTCAACTCAACTCAAATTAACGTCACAAAAAGCACTTGAAATAGCGAACAAAACAAACGACAAACAAACCGAGTGTTGACTTACATATGAATTAGAGTATATACTAGTAGAGTCGAGAATTACACACACAAGATAGATAAATATTTAACTAACTGTTCTCACATGTGTCGTTGGGTAAACAGCGAAGGATAAGACGAATTATGTTCTTGACTCTGCTGCAGGTGAATGTTCTGAGAGGCTGAAAAAGCTGTAGTTGTTGGCGGAGAATCCATCGAACTGCCGTAAATGTGACTATTTTGCATGATATCGCCTGAGCGAACAGGATAACATAGATCGGGTACGCTGGCAGAATGTGGCGGCGGTGCCGTGGCGTATGAGTGTGTTTGTCTTGGTCCGTGCATGGACATATCATATACCTGGTGAAATCCCGATTGGCCTGACATTTGGTAGAATGGTTGATGGTACATCGCTTCAGGTGTCGTCATGTTTTGTGGAGGATATCCAGCCATCTTGAAAGCAGCGTGCTGATCGGCTGGAGGGTAACCGAACTGATAGCCAGGTTTCTTCAGCATGTTCTGTTTTGGTTTTCGTCTACGTGGCTTGTACTTGTAACCGGGATTATCACGACTGTGCTGCTGTTGTAGTTTCTTCGCTTCCTCGACGTAAGGCGCCTTTTCTTCATCGCTCAAACCTTTCCATCTTACGCCAAGTATTTTACTTATCTCGGAATTATGCAGTCTTGGAGATTCTTGAGAAATTGCTTTCCTTTGCGCTCTGGACCAGACCATGAAAGCATTCATAGGCCTTTTAATATGGCCTAATTCTTTAGGTGTAGTTGGTGTTGTAGAAGTCATCTTAAGTTGGATCTGAGACCTTCGTCTTGTTCAATAGCTCTTGACAAGTGAATGGGTTTGAACACTAGTGCCCCTTTTGGCTTGTGAACACTTACAATGCTATTTACATTTTGTCGTTGCACGTGAACAATGGGCTTTTTAGAAATTTTAATTACCATAATCATTCCAAACAGCAAAAGGACAAAAACACAAAAGAATGTATAGTTGTGACTGGATTTATTTGAATAATTAATTAACTTAAAATCGTCGAATGAAAAACTTGGAAAAATTGCAACTTTTTGTGAAAAGTTTTTTGAAAATCTGTTGAGAGCTTTCTAGGCATGACCAGTTTTGATCGGGTATTTGATTAAATGTTGCACGATTTCTAGTATTCACAGCTTGACCTCTATTCACATTGATCGCGATCAAAAATAATAGTGTGTTTGCCTTCATATTAATGTCTAATTTAGGGAGAAATGAGGGGCAAATACATTCAATCTGTGATCAAATATTTAACAAATCTCATCAAATATTTACCAAACTTCTCAAAATTTAAATAAAAACTCGCGCGCGATTTAGATAATCGAATTTTGGCTTAATTCTAATTAAAAACCTCTTTATGATAGTTTGGATTCAGGGTAAATAGGATACAGCACTCTGATTTATATTCAAACAGCAAAGCGTTTATTTATTAAAAGCATGTATTGTTATGTAGATTTGCGACACTTTGAAGGTGGAGGTGCACTGCCCTCTCATCGAAAAACCCACAAGCGTCCGTTGTTTTCCGGGCCGGTTGTTCATAGTCATTTACTGCAATGAGCCTATATTTGAGTCTACGGCCACGCGACTGGCACTACTTAATGTGCGAGACAACGGAATTGTCAGAATTGTAAAGAAAACAAGAAAACTTTCACGCTCCAAACCACTGACTTCGAAAGGGACAGTCAAGGATCACTTCGAATGTCATGGTCGATGCGCACCTCAAATCTACATACTAGCATGCCTTGAGTTCAGCTTTGCATGCACCCGAGGGAATTTTTGCCAACTTTCCGCGCGCTTTGAGTCAGTGCGACAGGAACATGCTAAAAAAACCGCGAAATTTGCTCAAAAAAATGCGCACCGAATTAGCATTTCTTTTGTGCCGCCGCAAATGCTTCTGGCTTATTAGTTGTGACGCTGGCTGGCTTAGGACAACTAGTGAAGCGTATCTGTTGATTCTTTTGTTTGTGCGGAGTCAGGACGATGCGGGGTTCATAATTAGGTCCCTTGTGACGGAGCAGAAGGGTTTGCCGACTTTGCTAATCATGTATGGTGTAAGATGGACAAGAACACGCCTACACTGACATGGGAACACGTCCCTCTTCAGTTTCCTAAACCAATAAAAACATTTGAATAACATATCTTTCATATCTTATATTATAATGTGGGTGTTTTCAAATAAACATATAAAAATGCTCCCTTCAAATGTTTATTTATTAGAAATTTTTACTCCGACGAAGGGCTAAAGCTCGAAACGTCAGTAAAGTAAAGTTAACATTAAAAATATCATAAAATTGTTAAAAAATGTTTAATGTATACAACTTTAATTTGGCAACATTTTTAATGCTATGTAAAGAAATACCTACATTTCAAAACAAAAACAAAAATTCCATACATTCATAAAAACAAACAGAAATTCAACTTTTAAAACTCTTTATTTATATATAACTCTTTATTATTGATATTATTATGATATGATTTTATACTACCATATGAATCTGATATAATTTCTTGCCAATATTTTCTTGTTAATATTGCATTTCTTACTAGCACTGAAGTGGCACTTTATACAGTTAAATTCCACAAATTATAGTACTGAAATAAAGTAAAAACATATTTATAATCCCGGTAATTTTGTTCTTTTACTGATGCTTTTAAAAACCCAACTTTTTCAAACTGCTATTTGTTTTGTTGTATTTTACGTAACTTTTGCTTTAATAGATGTTTTCAACCTCTTGAGTGACTCATATCCCTCTATTAACTATGCTCATATGTTGACCTGGATCAATATTTCTGAAAGTCAGTGATGTAATTTCAACTCAAAAAGGGGTTTGGTAATTTTTTAACTCTTTCTCATATAACATTGGATATAAAGTATTTCCGCAATCGATAGAATTTTAACAAAAGAATTTTTTTTCCTCACACACAAGTGAATATCGAACAAGTTTGTTTATTGTAAAGATTGGTACAATTTTTCCTTTAATTGAATTTAAGAAACCTTGCTTATACAATTTAAACAAGTGATAATATTATTTCCGTAATTCATAGAATTGTTGTTTGTTTAATGCTATTTATTTCCCATATGCATGCAAAAGTGTGTTCGCCCATTTTTGTTTGTTTACTTCAAAGATGAATTCCGCTCAGATTGCATTCGATGCAAACACCAAAAGTACCCATATTCATTTTCATATCATTTTATTTATATCATTTTTAGATCAAACTGTAAGGGCATTGACAAATTTTGGGATGCACTGTGCATACATTATTATTATTATGATTGACACAAGAAGACGGACAAGTCGTCTTATGACGGACAAGTCGTCTTATGACGGACAAGTCGTCTTATGACGGACAAATCGTCTTATGACGAACAAATTGTCTTATGACGGACAACTCGTCTTATGACGAACAAATCGTCTTATGACGGACAAATCGTCTTATGACGGACAACTCGTCTTATGACGAACAAATCGTCTTATGACGGACAAATCGTCTTATGACGGACAAATCGTCTTATGACGGATAAATCGTCTTATGATGGACGCTGAGTCGTCTGTTGTGAAAACGGGACGAACACAATTCGAGACGGAAATGCCATCTGGTGTTGTTTGATTCACATTAGATGAACAAATTGTCGAGACGACTTGTCAGTCATCTATTGTGAAAATAACCAGTCTTTTTCAAGACTACACACAGTCCCTTTTTTACTCCGACGAAGGGCTAAAGCTCGAAACGTCAGTAAAGTTAAGTCAACATTTTTTACGGTGTTACAAATTTCATTATTTTACCTATCATTTATACACAGTCAGATACGATCACAATTCATCCACATTATACAACAAACAACAACAAAATGATATTTTATTTATCAATTCTATACATATACATACTAATAACGTAGTTTAGATTAAGACTTATCTTTGGTAAGAAGATACACAGAGTAGCATACAGTAAAAAAACGCGTATAAGAACCTAGGTTTTTTTTCAAGTTAGCTCCCATAGAATTATACATAGAAGTAACTGCAATACAACATCACAACCATGGAAATAATATAAATACAAATAAGAACCTGTTTAGATTTTAGCCTAGAGTGGTTCTTATGTTAAGGGTACCTAATTGGGAAATTTTAGCCTAACAGGTTCTTAAATAGTAGGTTCTTATACGCGGGTTTTTACTGTGTTGTGTATATCTTCAGTATACGACCGAGAGTAGATAACGAATAAGAACCTGTTTAGATTTTAGCCTAGAGTGGTTTTTATGTGAAGGGAAATTTTAGCCTATAACAGGTTCTTAAATGGTAGGTTCTCATACGCGGGTTTTTACTGCTTGTTTGTTTGTTTGTTGTGTTTCTCTTATACGAGAGTAGATAACGAAATCACCGCAAATCTTGGTTAAACAGCTTAGAAAAACCTTGGCTATTATTTTATGTGGATGATTCAGTTTCCTGAAAACCCGGACGCGTATTCTCTCGTACGCCGGATGTAGAGTAAAGCAGGTGCTTCACTCATATCATAAAACTAATGAACGTTGTTGAAGAATAGTTAATATTAATATTAACTTTAGTTAAAGTGAATGATATTCTCTAAACTTTATTAAATAAATAAGTAAAACAATATAAATTAGTTTTGATTTGTAGTGAAGAATGACCAAAGTTAAGTATAAATTTTTTTCACAATTTGATGACATACCGTTAAGAAAGAGAGCGTTACTAACGGTTTCATAGGTTAATATTGTTTGGTTGAAGTAAAACTAGTAACTTATACATGTACCATATATAAAAACGTGTAATTACTTACTGACGTTGAGGACGTTAATCCTTAGTTGGAGAAAAAATGGTAACTTATACACCGTATAAAAGAGTGTTATTTACTGACGTTGAGGACGTTAATCCTTAGTTGGAGAAAATATGGTAACTTATACACCGTATAAAAGAGAGTGTTATTTGCTGACGTTTAGGACGTTAATCCTTCGTTGGAGAAAAAATGGTAACTTATTCACCTTATAAAAGAGAGTGTTACTTACTGACGTTGAGGACGTTAATCCTTAGTTGGAGAAAATATGGTAACTTATACACCGTATAAAAGAGTGTTACTTACTGACGTTGAGGACGTTAATCCTTCGTTGGAGAAAAAATTGTAACTTATACACCGTATAAAAGAGAGTGTTACTTACTGACTTTGAGGACGTTAATCCTTAGTTGGAGAAAAAATGGTAACTTATTCACCGTATAAAAGAGAGTGTTACTTACTGACGTTGAGGACGTTAATCCTTAGTTGGAGAAAATATGGTAACTTATTCACCGTATAAAATTAGTAACTTATACACGTACCATATATAAAAACGTGTAATTACTTACTGACGTTGAGGACGTTAATCCTTTGTTGGAGAAAAAATGGTAACTTATACACCGTATAAAAGAGTATTACTTACTGACGTTGAGGACGTTAATCCTTCGTCAGAGTAAAGCTGGTAACTTATACACCTTATAAAAGAGAGTGTTACTTACTGACGTTGAGGACGTTAATCCTTAGTTGGAGAAAATATGGTAACTTATTCACCGTATAAAAGAGTGTTATTTACTGACGTTGAGGACGTTAATCCTTCATTGGAGAAAAAATTGTAACACCTTATAAAAGAGAGTGTTACTTACAGACTTTTAGGACGTCAGCCCTTCCAAAGCTTAAACTTTGTATAAAAGAGAGTGTTATTAATTCAATGACTTTATACAGGGATGTAGATCATTTATTAAAGTAAAAACGCTAGCTTATACACAGTACAAAAAACCTGTTGGCGATTCTAATTTAATTATGGAGCTAGATAAAAAAAACTACACCAAATCTACTTTAAACACAATAAATTACTTAAAAGAAGCTCTAACGATAGTCCTGTACTCTTTTGAGATCCTTCAGGTATATATTATGAAGTCAATTTGTGTTTAAAATAATATTTGGTTAACAAAATCACTCATTGTGACTTTACACTGCTTGATGAGATCAAACCTTTGTTACTTTCAATTGGTATTGTTGAAGTTTTCTTTGGCGCTTCTTAATAAAATACAAGTTGTATTATCAAACTAGGTAAACATATAGATTTGATTTTTTTAGTTGAAAAAGAGTAACGAACTATTTCAAGAGTTTTTTTTAAGAAGTTTATTTTCGCTTGAGGCGCCTAGTTTGACGGTCTCTCTTTCAGTCGGTCGAATCAAAAGGTTGCTTTGTTAATGCCGACATCTGCGCGCTTAAAATTGGGCTAATTAATGAGCAAAATGGTAGCTTATATACAAGGTAGAAAGACAGCGTTACTTACTGACGGTTAGGACGTTAATGCTTCGTCGGAGTAAAAATGGTAACTTATATACCGTTTAAAAGAGAGTGTTATTGACGTTTAGGACGTTATAAATGCTTCGTTAGAGTAAAAATTGTTACCTTATACATCGTAAAAAGAAAGTGTCACCTTAAAAATGGTAACTTATACACCGTATAAAAGAGTGTTACTTACTGACGTTTAACACGTTAATATAATCCTCGTCAGAGTAAAAATTGTAGCAAATACACCGTATAAAATTAAGAGAGTGTTACTTTAGGACAAAAATCCTTCGTCGGAGTTAAAATGGTATACTGACGTTTAGGACGTTAATCCTTCGTTAAATCAGTTAAAAATGGCAACTTATACACCGTTTATGGGAACGTTACGATAACGAAAACATTTGAAGACGTACGTGAACATTTTAGCCTTGCGCAAACGTTCTGGCTGTTGTTCGTACGTTTTTACGTTGTAACATTACGATGACGAAAACATTTGAATACGTACGTGATCATTTGCGCCGGACAATACGCTCGAACCTTCTTTTTGGAGAACGCCGGCAGAATTTGTAAAAGCCTATTTTTGTTGCTTCCATTATATGGATTAGCGTACATGTAATTATTGTCCAGCAAGCTTAAGGAATTACAAAGGCATATAACATTAAACAATAAAGCACCCTACACAGTGCATACCATACCAGTTACAAAGGAAGAACGTCATAGAATGGATTATATAACCTTGTTTTCTCACTGTCAATGACATTTATTGTACTGTTTATAGCCAACTGCATGGCTTTGAACAGCTTAGACCCCGTCTACACGGATCCGGATACTTTTGAAACCGCATACTTTTTGATGCGAATCGGCCTATCGTCCACACGAATCCAGTGAATCCGGTCACCGAAACCGCATACTTTTACTGGAATCCTCCGGATACGCGTATTCGTGTGGACGCAAATATTTCTATGCGGTTTCAGCCGGATCGGATTCGTGTAGATGACGCCTTAGTACGCTAACCCAGATACGATGGCTCGCACCTTCATGTAAGGATAAATGATAATACTTTTTTTACTCCGACGAAGGGCTTATAAAGTCAACATTTTTTACGGTCCAGTCGTTTATATCAAACACCTACGTAACCTATACTAGTTTACTCGCTAGTTTCTATTTCTATTTTTTACGGTGTTACAAATTTCAGTCTATTGCCTATCGTTTATATCAAACACCGACGCAGCCTATACTAGTTTACTCGCTAGTTTCTATTTCTATTTCTTACGGTGTCACAAATTTCATTCTGTTGCCTATCGTTTATATCAAACACCGACGTAGCCTATACTAGTTTACTCGCTAGTTTCTATTTCCATTTTTTACGGTGTTACAAATTTCATTCTATTGCCTATCGTTTATATCAAACACCGTCGTAGCCTATACTAGTTTACTCGCTAGTTTCTATTTCTATTTTTTACGGTGTTACAAATTTCAGTCTATTGCCTATCATTTATATCCAACAAATACGCAACCCATACTAGTTTACTCGCTAGTTGCCATTGATAATACATCAGTAATAACTTGTGAACACAAACATGATAAAGGTACAAATAAAAAATTGTCATTGTCATTGCTTAATTTTTACCAGTAAATGTTTGACTTCAGTTCATATCTCAGACGTAAACCACCGCGATTTTACATCAGTGATTGTAGGCCCTGTTTCTCTCAACCGTTCACTAACTAACTGAAATTTGGGAGGGAGGATGTAACGATGTTACGATGCTCGTGTCTACACAAACTATACTCGTGCACTAATTTAACATTGATGTAACTGAGATCCATTGAGGACGTTATGACAAATCCTGTGTGGTCATCAGTGTCCTTTTCCTTTTCAGTGACTATCACCACCACCACCACCACCACCACCATGATCATCTTTATCACCATTAACATCATCACCAACAACACTATCATCATCATCACTATCATCGCCACCATGCACCACCACCACCATCATCATCATCACCATAATCACTATCATCATCATCACCATGATCATCACCATCATCATCATCTCCATCTTCATCACGATTAACATCATCACGATGATCACTATCATCAACTTCATCATCATCATCAATCATCACTATCATCACCATAATTGACTATCATTATCATCATATATTCTGTTTGTGTGGTTACCATGTGGCATACAATGTGCAACAATACCACAGCTCAGCTTGATGTACCGTGTTGTTACAGGTGTTGACCATACTTCATTTCTACGCGCAGCGCGAGGTCCACATTTCAATACTACAATGTTTACATAAACTTCTGTTCAAAATATAAACGTGTGTATGAAAAAAAAGTTAATCTAGGGAAACTGGGTAGGTACTAGACCATGCGCTTTTCAAGGAAAGCCTACTAGATCTTCCAGCAAAACCTCTACTTTTCAAAAGTCGTACTTTAACAGATCGTCTCGGATATGGAACACACTTGTTTCTAGTACAGGAAACTTTACCACTAATAATTTATTGTGTTTCCGAAAATCACTACTACACTGATTACTATTTTAACGCACTGTCCACATCATATGACCCTGAAGATCCACGTAGCTGAAAAACTATTTGTCTATCTTGTAACATTTCACGTAGTTTAATGTCACCTATCTCATGCTTCTATTCGTTTTTGTAATCATATTTTAAGATACAAGGGCCCACAGTAATTGGCCTCGCCGTTGCGGGTTCCCTATGTAATCTTCCTTTGTGTTTTTGGGCAAAGCTAATAAAATATAAATAAAATAAGCCTTACATATAGGTACCGCACATATTTCTATTTGGTACTGTGTTCCAGGCAATTCATATATCATAGCTTGCATAATAAATAGAAACTAGCGAGTAAACTAGTATAGGCTGCGTCGGTGTTTGATATAAACGATAGGTAATAGAATGAAATGTGTGACACCGTAAAAAATAGAAATAGAAACTAGCGAGTAAACTAGTATAGGGTGCGTCGATGTTTGATATAAACGATAGGTAATAGAATGAAATTTGTAACACCGTAAAAAATTGAAATAGAAACTAGCGAGTAAACTAGTATAGGCTGCGTCGGTGTTTGATATAAACGATAGGCAAAGCTTGAAATTTGTAACACCGTAAAAAATAGAAATAGAAACTAGCGAGTAAACTAGTATAGGCTGCGTCGGTGTTTGATATAAACGATAGACAAAGCATGAAATTTGTAACACCGTAAAAAAGGTTAACTTCACTTTACTGACGTCTTTTACTCCGACGAATTGCAGGGCTAAGTAAAGCTCGTAACGTCAGTAAAGTTAATTCAATTGGTATAATTTATCTCGAACCCTCGATTGCTTTATCGCTTATCCAATTAATCTCGATTTTGCTCTCTGATTAAAAATTTCTTGTCATTTCTAGTTCGACTTCTAGTTTCCTGTTTATCAGATCTCATTCAATGAAGTATGGTTGGGTTTCCTGTGTGTTTATTTCTATCCCCGCGAAGTCATTTACGCGCGGGTTCCCTGTGCCTTAGGTTTGTCGTAATCGCTTAATACGCATGCTCGATGTTTCTTTAAAATTCTCTCTACTTTTACGTGTAAACCTCCGTTTAAGTTGAACACTACCTCGTATTAAAAATTCTCTTGGCCAAGAATCTAGTTCGAGTGAGTTCAAATCTTTTCGTCGAAGTCAATTTTCGTCCGTGGGGTATGCATTAAACCATAAATTGTACATGTCTGAAACAGGATCTCGAATTTTTCAAAAAAAAATTGCTTTTGTCTGTCTTAGATAGGACACTGATCGATTTTCTAAATAAACATTTACAACAAAGCCCTCAATATCAACGAGAATACTACTCAAGTAGGCCGGGGTTCACTTTTCTTGAATAGGGCATTTTAGATAGATTTGTTTTGCTCTCGAGTACAGTAAAAACCTGCATATAAGAACCAGTGGATTAAGAAACACTAGGCTAAAATTTGCTTTAGCCTAAAAAAATAGAGTGGTTTTTATATGAAAGGTTTCAAGATTTATTTGGTTATTTGAAAAAATATAAGTTGAGTGAAAATTTGAAAGAAAATTTTTTTACAAATGTATTATCAGTTATAGTTCTCAATGAGAATACATTCATCATTCAGATACTTCTACATAACAATTTATATAACTTAAAAAAAAAAACTATATACGGGAAATTGTTTTTGCTTTGTAAATAAGAACCACCTTAGCCTAATTTCTCACTACATACCAATTATATAGGAACCACTTTAGCCTTAACTCAAAAAATAGTGGTTCTTATATGCGGGTTTTTACTGTACTAGTGTCTTAAATAGACTCAGCTGGCTTTAGGCACATCTAATCTATATCAAAACCAAACCGATTCTCTCCCCCTCAGTCCCTGGAGCTTTCGACGTGTTTTGCTGTAGAGTTGGAAACACCAACACACTCCACTTTATATCAATAACCAATACAATCTCATCATGACTTAGCAAAATTACCTGACAATTATTTCTCAGTTCGTAAACAGTATGTATTACGTAGACGTGAAACTGACAGGCCATGTATTCATTTCTTTTGTCACGTTGCTGAGTCATTTCACGCAAGCTTCACGCACAACGCGCTGACGTCAATTCAGCTTATCCATCTGTAAACTTTGACAAAAATAGATAAAACTTTGTAAACAAAACCAACAGTTATATACGGTAAACATCATGACTTTGCAAAATCTTCCCTATAATATTATGTTTTTCCAAATTTATCTCTCCAGTACGTAAAATTATGGATTAAGGCCCGGGCAAAAGGCTTTTAAAAACATTTGCTTCAACATTGGTTCGATTTTGTTGAACGCTGTAGAATGGTTGTTGAACGATGTTGAACGTAGGGGACAAACGGTTTCACTAATGTTGAAATGAGGTGGCAAACGGCTTCAACATTGCCATTCAACAAAATCGAATTAAAGGATGTTGAAGCAAATGTTGAAGCCGTTTTCCCGGGCCTTTACGTAGACGTGAAACTGCCCGGCCATGTATTTATTTATTTTGTAACGTACATTGCTGAGTCATTTCATGATCACGCAAGCTTCACGCACGACGCGTTGACGTCAATTCAACTTAACCATCTGTAAACTTTGACAAAAATGCGAAAACTTTATAAACAAAACCAACAGTTATCGGTAACCAACTATAATTACAGTCAATGTCATGAACGTTGTCCACGTAAAGTAGAGATTAAAACTACAACAAGTGACACAAGTGACACATGATTCTTTGTTTATTTGTTGTATTTTAACAGTTGAAATTTCAATTTTTAGCTGTATAATAAGTAACATTGAACATGGTATAATAATTATAACATCTATATATGCTCACAAATAAAGCTAGTATCAACATTTAAGCAACCTTATGTGTTGTCACGTGACCTTTCTTATACATACATGCAGTCAATGTCATGACCGTTGTCCACGTAAAGTAGAGATTAACACTACAACAAATGATTCTTTGTTTTCAGCAGCTGTAATTTCAATTTTTCACTGTATAATGTGTAACAGTAAACATAGAATAAGAATTATGAAATTTATGCTCACAAATAAAGCTAGTATCAAGGATATCAAGCATTTAAAGGGAACTTATGTGGTATCACGTGACATTTCTTTCGGTGATTTAAAATGTCTTTGTTGGTGGACAAGGCATGTTGTTGACATTGAATGTATAAATGTTTTAAACAAAAGCTGCGTTGGTATACATATTGAGTCAGTTTTTAAAACTGGTATGTTTGTCAAACTCTTATTATAATAATGCATGATAATTTTGATAGTCATACACACTGAAATTTTACCACAAAAAAGGAGATAAATTTATGTCATATTTAGGGCAAGCTTCATTTGAATAAGCATTTTTTTTTAATGAGTTTAAATTTTAAATTAGTTCAATTTAAAAAGAATTGTTCAACTTTAGTTGTAAAAACAACTTTCATTTCATGCAGTTTTCAAAATATCCTTCTGAGAATGAATTGATATTGAAATACGTTAGTTCGGAGACAGTTTTTAATCAGAAAGTAGTAAATTAGTTTAAATGCTTTTTGAGAGATAAAAGAGGCTGTAATTGTTCGTCATTTGTGAGTAATGACTGACATATTTTCCACCAGGCTTAACATATAAGTACCTAGTTTGACGTAAAAGATTTAAGTTGCAAATTAACAACACTGGCATGCATATGATAAATAAATACAAATATACTATACGAAATAAGTGTTCCTTTACCGTTGATTATTACAATTATATTTCATCTTTTTGAATAATATAATAATAGTAAGTTCTTTTATAGCGCACTATATACATATGTCTCAGTGCGCTTATATAACATGATAGTGATCAAATTAATGTGCGTAAATATACAATGAAAATTTAAAATACTTTTGAATTTCCTTTCCTATCCTTTTCTTTCTAGATATTTTTCTTTCATTTTATTATTTTCCGTTCAGTTCCTATATTTTCTTTTTTAGCATTCCTCATGCAGTTCAGTTCCGCTATCTTTTTCTTCTCTTTCTTTTCATATTCTCAGTTTCGACTGCGTCAAGTCATTATCATTCTATCTATTTTAAAAGCATCGTTCTTGTTATTATATTTTTAATAGTATGTAATTGTTTTGTTAGATCGTTCACAGATCCTACGTTTGCGGCATTATGACAATACTCCGGTCCATTCTTCTGTTCGTCTCTCATTCCTTCTCGTTTTAAAATCAAAAATTATTTTTCCCCAAAAATTTAATATCTAGAAACTTCATTTATACACCTATTTCAATTAACGTTGTCCATCTGGAATGGTCGATCTGAGACCGATAAGAATTGTGGGAGCTCGTTAAACTGTAAATGCACTATTATAATCACGCTCGAATATTAATGTTTACTTCTGAAATACTGTTATCCATAATTCAGCACCATTCAAGTGTGATTAAAATAATGTATTTGGTATTTAATGTACTCCCACAATTCCTGTCGGTCTCAGATCAACCATTCCAGATGGACAACGTTAATTGAAATAGGTGTATGTAACTTGATCGTAAAATGATTCCAATATATAAAGTGACATCTATCAGTAACTCGCTCCATTGATTAATTTAATTTAACACCTATGACGTAGCTTTTGTGTACTATATAAGCCACAACATACACTCGCAGTAAGCTTGACATCACAATGACCACCGCCGTAGTTTTCATAAGTTTACTGGTACTACACGGCGCTTTAGCCCAGCTAAAATGGGTCGAGTTGAAAGTGAGTTCAGGGGACTTGCCATCGGGTCGCCGCGATGCTGGCATCGGCTACGATTCGAATGGAAATAACATTGTAATATTCGGTGGTCGCGGAAGCTCTACTTTCGATGATACTTGGTTATTTAACCTCAATTCCAAAACTTGGACTAAAGTGAAAGAAACGAAGGATGCAACTGGCAAAGTTATCCCAGAAAATCGCTTCAGCATGGTCTATGGCAGCAGGAATCAGTATTTCTACGTCTCCACCGGTGAAGGGAAATCTAACGGCGAACGACAGTTTTACGACGATATAAACCGCTTCGACTTTAAGTCTCAAAAGTGGGAAAAACTCAAGCCGAAAACTTCTCTACGACCAGAAAAACGCTACGGCAGCGGCGGTGGAGTTTACCCGACGGGAAATGGCTTTTATGTAACTCACGGTTTTGCAGGAGAGCGTTTCTCTAACACATTCAAGTTCACGTTTGAGACACAGAAATGGGAGAGGAAATTCGATGGGACTAATAGCTACGACCCTCGATATCCTCATTCTCGCTGCCTACATTCTGCTGCCATGTCAGACGTCGATGAACTGGTGATGTACGGGGGTTGTTTAGGGTAAGTGTATTTCAATCAATGCTTAGTTAAAGCGCTTATTTCTTACAAACACTGAACATAATTATTGTCTATCTTGAATGCTAATGTACACAATGTAGCGTGAAAAGAATTGAAAACAAAGTTAAAAATAGGTTGTAATTTGTGCAAGAACTTCGATAATAATGTACTACAGTAGTGAAAAAGTGAGGCTTTTAATAATTTTAATATTTTAAGGATTTATTGTGCGGAAAATATATATAATTTCGCGTATTTATGAAATGTTATTGCATGTGAATTGAAATTCCAATGTAAATTTGTTATGCTTCACAACAGCATGTTGGATCAGCGATTTAAAATTCAATATGCACTTCAAAACTATATCATTTAAAAGTTATAAACCTTTACGAATATTCAGATAAATTACCTAAAATATGACATTAATTCAACCCTTTTATGCTTTAAGTTTGATATTAAGCTTTTTTTTATTTATGTGCAGCGTGACTATTCATTCATTATCGACTTGCGTGACACCTAACAATGGCCAACTCAAAATTATTCTATTTTAGAAATTTTCAATGAAAAAGACTCAGATATTCGACCAAGAGACACAAAAAATAATGTATTAAAGGTTTTTTTATTAATGTACAGCGTGACTATTCATTCATTATCGACTTGCGTGACACCTAACAATGGCGGCCTGCTTAAAATTATTCTATTCTAGAAAGTTTCAATGAAAAAGACTCAGATATTTGACCTAAACAAATTTGGTTTAAAGTATTTTTTTAACCTTTTTCATTGATGTATAGCTTGACATCTATAATATTGGCCAACTTAAGATATTACATTTTAAGAAATTATGAATGAAAGACTCAGATATTACACCTAGAGACGCAAAAAATTTGGTTTAAAGTTCTTTTTATCCCTTTTTCATTGATGTACACTTGAGACATATAACAATGGCCAACTTAAAATTATTCTATTTGAGAAAATTTCAATGAAAAAGACTCATATTAGACCTAGAGAGACAAAAGATAAAATTTTTCTCGAAATTCATCTTTTTTGAGTATTTATTTTATAATTATAGATATCATATACATCCTTCCTTGATTTTGGTAATAATCGAGTCATTATTATTTGCAGCTGTTTCTACTGATTCGGTTACTTACTTAACTAAGCATGAGTCATGATATTAATTACATAGCTGCTTTTATTTGTATTTGAATAGCATTACTTTCTTTCAATTATTCTTTTCACGAAAATTTGATATTAAAAAAATACTAAAATTACTGTAGCCTGAGAAAACAGACGTTTCGTTTCGCGGAGGGACAAGGAGCGAAACAACGTCTGTTTTCTCAGGCTAAAATTACTGACGTTTCGAAGTCTATTGCTTCTTTCAAAGTAAAGATAGTTTTTAAACGAAAATATTTTACTATGCGTATGAGCAGAAAATGCGCGTTGTATAAAATACTGTTTACGTGCCTTTTTCGCCCCACATTAACAAAAATAGCGAGCTAGAGCGCGTAATTTTGTACACACTTAAGTGAAAAAAAACCTTGTCTTGTTCGAAACGTAGATCATAGATCGTAGATCATGGAGACCGAAGTGGTCAATGGGATTTTAATAAAGTAATACTCTTTCAATACCACACTCGCAGTCTCGGTCTCCAATGTTGAATGATTTTGTACACACTGAATTGAACAAATAGATCGTAGATCATAAAGACCGAAGTGGTCAATGGGATTTTAATAAAACAAAACACTTTCAATACCACTCTCGGTCTCCATGTTGAATGCATCAGCATAGTACTTTTAAGACAAGTCCAATAAATATTATTCATTACAATCCCACTTCAATCTCCGCTTCTTTGATCTACGATCTATAATCTATGATGTAATGTTTAAAGGTCGACAATGAGGATTTTCCGGGATCTCAAAGTCCGCGTAATTCGTTCCAGAGCCGTATCAGTTTCATGGACTTGGAACCGCAATGAATAATTCATATGTCCTTGGACTTGGAAATATATTTCAAAGTGCTGTAAACAGTTTTTTTACCTGGTTTCAAGCTACTGGACGTGGTACAAATTATACTCGCTGATTGGCTGACGAACTCATGAATTATTAATGTCTATGGGAACTACCTATTTCGGTAAAGTGGCTGCCTACACCAAGTAATTACCCTTTTCGAACACGACCTCAGCCTCGATAGCGTGTAATATATTCTTTACAATTTGACTACAGCCCATGGAATTTTGTGGTGTTTCAATTAGCTTCAATTGTTTGATGTGTACATTTTATCCCCCAGGGGTGGTGGTACGGGAGGTCCTTGTCCAGCTGAGGACGGCTGGAAGTATAACGGTGATATCAATACATGGACACAACTGAAGCAATGTGCATCTCCTCGTATCTACTCTGCCATGGCTATGCTGCCATCGAATGATCCTAAAATGAGACGGGCGGTGCTCTATGGTGGCAAGGAGAATAGTAAATCAGTTTTATCAGTAAGTATAATCATCATCATCACGTTCATCATTATCATCATCATGCAGTCATCATCGTCATCATTATCATCATCATTATCATCACTACCTTCATCATTATCACCATCATGCAGTCATCATGATCGTCATTAGCACCGACATCAGCTTCTTCTCCGTGTACCGAAAACAGTCTACGTAATTCAAAAGACCCCAAGTTAAACAACGACGAAGCTAACAAAGAATAAGGTGTCCAGTACATTGAGAATAGGTGGACTTACAGTGACGTATATATTGCCAACCAGCCATTGTTATTAGAACAAAAATTATCATGTTAAAATGCCGGTTGGCAAATTAGCATCACAATACCAACACTTGTAAACACTACGCTCAAATATAGTCGCCATCATCTTCATAAAAAAATATTTACAACTTCAAACTTCATCATCATCATCATCAGCAGAACCATCATCGATGCAGCAATAGCACTACTACCATCGTCAGTACCACCATTTTAATCACTGATCTGTCAAAATGCTGTCTATTCTATTTTGTTAGTTATTTTACTTATTTCTTTTTTTATCGTCACTAGGTATCAGAAGCTCCAAAGGACGAGATTGTTGTGCTGGATCCTGCTACCAACAAGTGGACGCGTAAAAAAATTGATGTAAGTATCTAGAAAACAGTTACCGTATTTAACGAGACAGTCAACACCAAATCGAAACATCGTTTAGGATTGGTTTAAAAGGCAAAAGAGTCTTTCCAAACAATTGCCCTAAACCTAACCAAACAATAGCAGTACTGTATTAGTGGGCCAACGAAAACGCAGCTTTCGACTGGTGCTGTATTACTGTAAACGTATTTAACACCAGTATATATATATTAGTTATTATTCCTAGAAGAATTTCATAAAGATATAAAAATGTCAGTGTTTTGGTATCATACTTTGAATCCTGAAGAAAACGAGAATCAAAAATGAAAAACAATAAGCTACATTTTGATATCATTTACTCCGACGAAGGGCTAAATCTCGAAACTTCAGTAAAGTTAAGTCAACATTTTACGGTGTTACAAATTTCATTCTATTACCTATCGTTTATATCAAACAACAACGCAGCCTATACTAGTTTACTCGCTAGTTTCATTATATTACCTATCGTTTATATCAAACACCGACGCAGCCTATACTAGTTTACTCGCTAGTTTCCATTGATATCATTTTACAATATCTCCTGTTTGTAGGGCGATGTACCAGTAAAGAGATTCGGAAATGTGATGGTAACCACCCCTGAAGGAATTGTTCTCTTTGGTGGAAGTGGACCAGAGTAAGTCAGTAACATTATATCATTTTGGATTCAAGTAACAGACATTTAGCTATCGAGACGAAGGCTGCGCTTCGGAGAACTCAAAACGGGAATATTATGACTTATATTGTTAGACACATCAGCAATTATGCTCTTGTAATCGGCCTTATTTTACTTGGACTTACAGCTAGATAATGCGTCGTTTAGAATCACAAAACAGCTGAAATCATGCGCTAGAAGAAATTTGCGACGAAACATTAAAAAGCGAGATGCCAATTTATTCAGACGCAATTTACGCCGTCGCGGAAGATTTCCTCGTCGTCCAAGATAAACACAGGGAATATCAGTTTATTGGAGAGTGATTGTATTTTTACGTCCTTCTTTTCTAGTGGTGCCCTCAACGATGTTTGGCTGCTAAAAGGCAACGTATCAGACGTTGCCAAGACGACGTCATTTGACGGCTGTGATGGAGACGTCTTTACCCTCGCTATGCTTCATGGGATATTCATGTTCATAGGCTGGGGTGTCCTTCTACAGTTAGGGGCGTTTATCGCTCGATACTTCCGTCATAAGGACCCGTGGTGGTTTAAAATGCACAGAGGGATTCAGGTAGGTGTTTAGTTGTTATACTATGACAAATATGAAGGATTTATGCTGCCACGTAGTTTACAATAAAATAATACAATAATAACAATGCACAGTAAAAAGTAATAAATGAATCATCCTCGGGAACCCAGGGGTATTGGCCTTTACCTAAACGAGCAGAAGACTGGGTACTAGTTTTCTAAATTAATCTAGTTACAAAATTAATCATAAAAAAAGTGTTTACTCGAGTCCTATTAAATTGTAAGGTTTTTTGTTTTGTTTTAAGGTGTCTGGTTTGCTATTCTCAATCGCTGGTTTTATCTGTGGAGTGATGTCCGTACCGTTTGACCACTTCAAGTTCGCCCATGGTGTCATTGGCCTGTATGTGATGATTATTGGTCTACAACAGCCACTCAACGCATTCTTGTAGGTATTTATGTTAACGTGCTAACGTAATTTACCATCCAAAACATTGAAAACAAAAAAACAATAACAAAAAAAGAAAAAAAAAAAGAAAAATATATAGTGCTGTATAGATGAATTACAACTATTCCCAGGAGAGCGAATTGAACAAAAGTACCAGCAGTCACGGTGATGGTTTTCTTTTGTCAAGACCACCAGCATGGTTGCCGTTTCTTTTGTTCAATTCACTCTTCTGCATTCTCGTACCCAGACCAACTAGAAGAACGACCGAGTTGGTCTGGGTACGAGAATGACTCTCCTGGGAATGGTTGCAATCCATCTTTTGGTGCGCAAGTGCAAAGATTGATCTACAGCTATCATTTTGTTTGGGTTACCTTTGGTGAAAAGACCCTCCATAACAACACAGGAACCCCAACAAAGGATATTAACACATATCGCTTTATTTTAGCCGTCCACATAAATACCCGGATGGATCGCGCAGCACAAAGCGTATCATCTGGGAATGGTACCACATAATAGCTGGTCGTGGCGCCCTGGTGCTAGCCCTTATTAACATTTCCCTTGGTCTATTCCTGGACGTGACACCCACGGGGGCCTGGGCTGTGTGGTATGGTTACTTATGTGTTCTTTTCTTACTCTACGTTGTCATGGAGATAAGGATGAGGTTGAAGAGTAGAGCAAAGACTGGCAGCTCGGATATGACAATGGATCCCGTACAATGATAGGAACTACAATAGACCTCTTGTTTTGTCCCATTTCAGATCACGTGATGCTAACCTTGGGAATTGTTTCTTTCACATGTAAATGATATAACACGTTCATCTTAAAGAACAATTCTCAGGGAAATGACATGCGGTCTGAAATGGGCAATTTGGATACAGAGGTAAAGAGGTCTATTCTGGCTGTAGTTTTAATATCTTGGGACGACGATAGCTTGGTCCGTGACGTAATTTCCGTCTAAATAATTTGGCATCTCGCATTTATTTTGTCGCTCATTTCGTCTTGGGAAATGATTTCAACTGTTTTGCGTCTCAAACTTTCCTTCACCATTCACCGCGCCATCTTGAAAGGTAGCCGGGCACATCGAAGCGAGACGAACGTTGAGCTTGCACTGATAGAGTCCTCGCGGGACCATAAATATTTACGTGTCTCCATCATTGCAAGCTCAGCGTTCGTCTCGCTTCGATGCAAAGGCCCGGCTACCTTTCAAGATGGCGCAGGGAACTGTGAAGGGAACTATATATTACCCAAAATACCAATCATAATAGTAAAAATAATAATACCTCTTCAAATTATCAAATGAAAACAGTTTGTTGTAGATATTTTCTAACATTGATTGCGTCACAATACACACGACATAGATATACTTGCAATAATTGCTGCAATAAATAAATATACATTCCATTGAATACATAAGAAATTTTTCAACTAACATCGCTTATTTTAGCTTGAGAATCAGGCTTTCCGAGGGGAACTGGGGACAAGAGGGGCGGAAAGGCAAGCGATAAACATTTCCCTTGATACATCTCCTCTCTTCCCCCTCCCCATCTCCCAGAGCCGGATACTCAGGCTACGCTTATTTGTATTATAATGTACTTCCCTTAATATATGTAGAGTTGAGAATTTATAGAGGGACAATTTCTATGGAAAAATACCCAAACGTTTTCTCTCACTTCATAAAAACTTAACTGGTTTTAGTAATGTGTAATGTATTACTCTGAATATATGTAGAGTTGAGAATTAGAGGGACAATTTCTTAGGAAAAATATCCATGTTTTCTCTGACTACATATAAAACTTTAAAAGTTGATTTTAGTACTATTTACCCATACACCCTAGCGGTCTTAGAATTTGTTCTATCAATTTAAACATGACAATGTATCTGCAATTGGGTGTACACGTATGCAAGTCGCCGTTCATAATTTAAACATATATTCATAAATACAAAGTGATGTCAATTAATGTGTTTTTAAGATATCCAAACAATAAATATTTCTGTTATATTTTGTAATATGATCTCATGAAAATCACTCAACATTCAAAATTCACTCATTTCCTAATATTTGTTGTTGACCGAAATCGTACCATCATTGGTTGGCATGAGTGGCCTAGCGGTAAAAGCGCTGGCCTTTCACCACTGTAACCTGGGTTCGATTGAACCCGGCTCGGCCGACAAGTGAATAGAGTTTGTTTGATGTGTTGTTCTCTCTCATGCCACGAGGATTTTTCTCCGGGTTATCCGGTTTTCCTCCCTCCACCAAAATCAACATGTGAGCAGAGTTGTGTGTTGTAAATATGGAATGTGGTGGTAGTGAATGTCAGTGAACCTAATTCATGTGCAGTATTGCTACTAATTGACTTTCGTTAAAAGGTTTGTTATTGTTGAATTTGAGGACACAACAAGAAAACAAATAAATGGTAATTAATGTTGCTTCATTTCTTCAAGTTTACTATATATATGATATCGAATAAAAATAATTTTGGAAGGTCGACCGGTGAAGGTCTAAATAATTTGTATTGAAAATATGTCACGGAAAATATGCATGAGCACTGAGGATGAATCTCGCCTCAATCCCCCAACGCCAAATCAATTTTTGACCCAATCTCCGCGTGTTAGAACGACTCAAACTTCAAATTATTGTGAGTGCCATTTCGAATAAACAGAGACCTTTCATAAATTCGGTGACTGGCAATTCAGTGTTTAAAACATGCGATAGATAAGCACGAATGCTGACCCAATTTAGTCACATGCGAAATACCGACTCAAATTTCGAATCATAATCATCAAGAAGTTCGGAATAAATTCTGAGATGTGATCATGAAAATTCAGCTCCCTCGCTGCATGTGACAGGCTCTTTGCCTGGGAGAGATAGGATAGAACTAATATTTATATTGTCCTCACGGGCTCTTTGTGTTTCATAGTTCACTGTGCGACTGCTCACGAGGAAGAGACGAAATCGAACTTGTATCGTATGGAGTTCTCGTCATGGTTAGGCCCAAGAGGGCTCTCTGTGTCTCATGATTCACTGTGTCTGTTTGTCTTCTCACGAGGAAGAGATAGGACAGAACTTGTATCGTATGTAGAAGACGGCGTCCCGTCAAGTTTATATTGTCCTCGTGGGCTGTGTTTTATAATTCACTGTGGGACTTCTCATATATAAGATGGAACGCCGTATCATATGAAGACGGCGTTCTCCTCATGTTTAGATTGTCCTCGTGGGCTCTGTTTCATAAATCATTCTGTGCGTCTGACAATGGCCTCTCCGTGTCTCATAAATCACTGTGCGACTGCCCGTGGGCTCCCTGTGTCTCATAAATCACTGTGCGATTGCTCGTGAGGAAGAGATAGGATAGAATTCGAATCGTATGTAGAAGACGGTGCGTCCGTCATGTTCATATAGTCCTCGATATGTTTGATGGTCTGGAGGACGCGAGTAAACTGCTGGGTTTGTTTACGTAGTTGAACGTAGACCTCAGAGATTCTGAAAACACAAACATTGGATAGTATACTTCAACAAAATGATGTCACTACGTGTAGGGTATTGATGTGGGAAGTAGGAAGAGGGAGGATAGGATGTGTGAGATGGAGTAGAATAGAGCAGACTGATAGGTTAGGTGAGCTAAAGTAGGATTGGGTAATGTAGAGTATGATATGGTAGGGTATGATAGAGTAGGGTTAGTAAGGTAGCCTAATGTAGGCTAAGATCAGATAGCTGCCGTAGGGTAGTGTGTGTTATGGTATGTTCGTGAGGAAGGTACCGCTATGAGTTAGGAACGTACAGCTAAGGTAGTTAAGGTAGTTAAGGGAAGTGAAGGTCCAGTAAGGTAAGGACGGGTAAGGTAGATGAGGTATGAAGAGGGTGGATCATATTGATTGACGTATCGACAAATGCATGGATAAAGATATGAAAGTATTGATAGCTTTATCCTCACCGTTCTTCATGTTTATCTAGGCGAGTCTTTAGCGTGGTGTCTTCCTTCCTCTCTTTGTCACGTGCTTGCGTGACGAGACTGACCAGCAGGTCTACAATCTAGATAGAGTAACGCAATCTTAGTAACTGAATCTGTATAAACGTATTTTTCTCGCTGCGTTTATCGGCCAGGTATACCGAATAGACGACTTTCATAAATTGCACTTATTATCATAATTTTAAAAATTGATGTTGTAAGAAAAAGAAAGATATCATATGATAGACATTCACCATAACAATAACTTGTGAAAGTTTGAGAAAAAACGATTAAATTTGCAAGAAGATATAAGAGTTTGAAAAATCAGGATAAAAAAACAAAATGAGGCATCAAAGGCCTCAGCAGAAAATTACATACAAATCTCTACATTTTTCATTGGGCATAACTTCCTCGGTATTTTAGCCAGAGCATCAAAACCTTTCAAACATGACTATTTCAGGTGGTTCTTTCAATTGACAGTGATAAAATATTAAAATATCTGTTTACTTGAAAAATCATTTTCCGGCACATATTATGGTATTTATGAAAGTGGTCTATAGTCCTACCTTTTTACGTACGCTGGACTTTACGTTAGGGTATTCAATGTGCTCGATGACCTTGGTACGTTTACGTATCATCTTGGAGAAACCCCTTTCAATCTGAATCAATCGCTGGACCTAAGGCAAACGGAAACGTTGAAAAACCTTGCGTTAACACAATACCCAAATAACAAAACACAAACATTAACTAAAGCATGGAACTCGACTGTAAGTTTTAACCTAAAAAGATTATCACTTTTAAAAATCACTTTTAAAAGCCACAGAAGCCTTATAATTTATTGACAACCGAGGCAAACGGAAACGTTGAAAGACCTTGCGTTAACGCAATACCAAATAACAAAACTAAAATATTCACTAAAGCATGGAACTTGACCGTACGTTTTAACATAAAAAATATTATTATTTCTTTTAAAACCCACAGAAGCCTTACAATTTATTGACAACTGAATACGTAATAAAATGACTACTTTTTCAAAACTACAAAACTTTAGACGTGAAAATTAGGACACTATATACCTAATTGCAAGAACGTTGTCCTAAATTTGTAGTTTAGTGGGAAAGAAATTAATTGAAAAACTAAGAAGATCTGAACTCTGTTTTGTTATTTCTTTCTTTCTAAATTACTTAAGTTTACGTAAGTTTTACGCATGGTTTACGTACCTGTCTAGCGTGAACTTCCAGCTCTGCAGATGATTGAATACGATCGATATCTCCGACAGCAAGACCAATCTATGGCAATGCCATCGACGAAGAATAACATGATAAGTTGTATGAAAATAGTGATGGTAATGATGATAATGGTAATGATGATAATGGTAATGATGATGATGGTGGTGATGATGATAATGGTATAATGATGATAATGGTGATTATAATAATGGTGGTGATATTGGTGACGTTAATGATAATGATGATGATAATGATGCCGATGATAATGATGACGATGATGATGGTGATGATGATAAGCGCTATTGAGCAATTATCAATTGGAAATAGCGCTATATAAATAAATAAAGTTATTATGATGGTGGTGGTGTTATTGATGACGTTGATGATGATGATGACGATAATGATGATTATGATGATGATAATGATGACGATGAAGATAATGATGACGATAATGATGATGATGGTGGTGGTGTTATTGATGACGTTGATGATGATGATGATGACGATGATGATAATAAAGACGATGATGATGATGATGGTGTTATTGTCGATGTTGATGATGATGATGATCATAATGCAGATAATGATGACGATGATGATTATTTCAAATGATGAAATCCCGATACACATTATACAATTACAATACGGCATGTTATACTGATCTACAATAAACTACATCCTGTTCACTTACCAAGAGATTCAAGAATATAATAGGAACACAGATGACATACAGTATAAAGAAGAAATAGTGCAGTGCAGGTAGGTAGGTAGGAGGTCTGTCTACCAGTATATCATAGTATTCGAACTCCCCCAGCATCCATACGAATGTAGTGAAGATAGATTGGTAAAGCGTATTGAACACAAGCTGAAAAACAGACGACAAAATAAACATGATTACAATGATGACAGGCTGGTAATAATAATGTGGATTATAATAATCTGGTTATAATAATGTGGATTATAATAATCTGGTTATAATAATGTGGATTATAATAATAATGATGGCTGTTTAATTGATGGTAATCATTATCCAGCATCCATATGAATGTAGCGACTATAGATTGGTATAGCGTATTGAATACAAGCTGAAAAACAGACGACAAAATAAACATGATTACAATGATGACAGACTGTTTATAATAATGTGGATTGTAATTATGATCATGATCATGATCATGATAGATACATGGATTTTATCTCTTCTTCTTTACAGAAGATGGAGTGACTTACCTCTATCTTAAAAGTTCCTATTTACAGCAGCTTTCAATAGCTGGTCTCGGTTAAAAACTGATTCATTTTCAAATCCTTGTTCTAAAAGTGTCGGTGTAGCTAGGACGTCCTACTTTACAATATTTATCATCATTAAAAAGCAATTGTTTTTTGCTTGAATTGTTGTTTGCAATGTGGGCCACGTTCTTCTTTTGTTGTCTTTTGATAAAATTGTTCAATATCTTCTGTGTGACATAATCGGTGAATAACCGATTATTTTTTCGAATTTTTATTTATCTTTATCCTATCATTTACCTGTTGCTTATCGACGTTTATCATGTAGAACGAAAACGAAAATGCTATAATAAACATGCATAGCAGAAAGCCAACCTACAAAAAAACATATTAGATCGATTAGATCAAAATTAATGACCTGCTGGGATCCCTGTGTTATCTAGCCACAGGAAGCCCAATAATATAGTTTGGTTGTTACTTACGCTTATAAATGTCTTGATGATCTTCATGACCATTGTTATGTACAAACCAAATATCTTGTAGCTAAGAAACATGTGATACATTTAGCTAAAGCCTAAGCATCATGATGGGGGAGGGAGGAAGGAAGGAAGGGAGGATGGGAGGAAGGGAGGAAGGGAGGAAGGGAGGAAGAGAGGAAGGGAGGAAGGGAGGAAGGGAGGAAGGAAGGAAGGAAGGAAGGAAGGAAGGAAGGAAGGATTAAAAAAGTCAGAAAGGTTCCCTTACCTTCTCAGATGTTTGATAAATATAATTCCACTAAAAATGACAGTAATCACGGTGACTATGTAAGTATTTACAACAGAGTTTTGATCTGGTCGTCCAAACGGTATAACGTAGAAAAAGAACACTAACGTCAAAGACATAGCTATGAAGTTGAACACGTTTTCTGCATCGGACAGATAACGTTTAAGACCCTGAAAATTGTAAGAAGCATTGTTAAAAATATGAAAAAATTTACAGTGCGAATCACAATACCGTGGGTACCTAGAAATATTTTAGAAATCGTATATTATTCGTTGAACAACTCAGAAACAACTATATCACCGCAAGAAGTTTGACTGATGTGTAGTATGATAACTTTTTGTAGTTAGAGTTGTTTGTGAGTTGTTCAACAAACAAGAAACGATTTCTAAAATATGTCTGGATGGCCACGGTTTTAAGATTCGCACTGTAACGACTATGAGAAAAATGAATTACAGAATGACCTTTTTCAGTTTTGTTCCACCTATTTCTCATTGAAGAGTGTCCTATTTATCTGTCTTTCAGTCATTCACTTTTCATCCATCTATACTTCTCATTCTATACTTCCCACTCATTTACTTTGCATATGTTCACTTAATATCAACCCACTTTCCATTGTTCCACTTCCCATCTATTCACTTCCCATCCTTTCATTTCCCATTATTTCATTTCCCATTATTTCAATAACAACAAATTCAATTTGCATTCATTCATTCCCAGTATCTACTCTCCTTTTTCAATATGTTAATATTCAGCCATTTATCTACTTCCTATTTGTCTCATTCCCATTCATCCACTTCTTATTTGTCTCATTCCCATTCATCCACTTTCTATTCATCTATAATTCATCCCACTAACCTGTGCCATAACAGACAGTTCTTTGGGTACACGAAGCAAACATATACTAACACATATCCAGTACATGACCCGTAAACCAGCTAGACCATCGTCACGAATATGGAACATCTGCAAAATATACCAGTAAAAGTTAAAATATACCAGGAATATCAGTAAAAGTAAGAATATACCAGGAATACCAGTAAATTTAAAACGTACCAGGTGGGCGTACAGTGACTTATTTTAAAAAAACTCCTGAATAATTAATGAGACATTTTCAAAATAAACCATAACCATGAGTTTTTGAAGCGAAATGTATTTTCATCTTGAAAATTTTGGTAAAATATGAAAGAGCTAACCTAGACGTTTTTTAAGTCGGTTACGTTTTTTTTAAGTCAGTTACGATTGTATCTGCCGATACAACACGGCCGCTCATGTTGTAAACATTAGTTGTTATGGTTTTGCCAACCAACTATTGTTATCAGAACTAAGAAAATTAAAACATCTATTGTGAAAATGGTTGGTAAATTACCATCACAATACCAACACTTGTAAACAATACGCTCACATATGCCAGTAAAAGTTAAAATATACCAGGAATACCAGTAAAAGTTAAAATCGATCACAAAAACTCAAAGAGAAGCAATTTGTTAAAGAAAATTATGCTTACCCAAGTGCCATAGTATAGAATGTCTCCTGGTACACAATCTAGCTTCAGATCCAACTGAGGAGAAAAATAAAGAAGTATCAGAGCTGTCTGTTCCAGTGAAAATGTGTATTATTATTTCTTGCTTTCTTTCTTTCTTTCTTTCTGTCTTTCTTTCTTTCTGTCTGTCTGTCTGTCTGTCTGTCTGTCTGTCTGTCTGTCTGTCTGTCTGTCTGTCTGTCTGTCTGTCTGTCTGTCTGTCTGTCTGTCTGTCTGTCTGTCTGTCTGTCTGTCTGTCGTTCTATGCGCATGTCTGTTTGTGTGCTTAAGTGTTTGTAACGTTTTCTGTGTGTACGTTTTCTGTTTGTCTCCTTGTCCGTCTGTTCTTCGTTCTATGCGCATGTCTGTTAGTGTTCTTACGTGTTTGTAATATTCTGGTCTCCCACATGGCTGGTAAATAATCAAACATCCCAGTGATAATATATACGTGAAGAATAGGATAAACTGCGGTATCACTTCGTTTAGACCGACTTTGCGCCTGGAAAGTATAAAACAATCAATAAGTAATTTAAAATACCTTTAGTACAAAAGTAAGACAAACAAACTGTTTACTCTAGATTACCATTTAATGTCGAGGAACGCCTGGCACAATGGATGAGTTAAACATTCGAGTCTTTTGTACTTGACCATCGTCTGCAAAATAGAGACATAACATTTGACATAACATTACAGTTTATTTGTACGATCAATAACAATTAATATAAATTTTTGCACATGTACAAGTCATAAAAACTGTCAAACAGTAAACGAAAACTCCAAGGAAAAGAGTGAGATTTCTTCAAGAAATCAGTGAAATAAAAGATGACTGTTGTACTAACCTCAAGTGCATCTAACGAACAGTAAGAGTAATCATTCTCTTCCGGCATTCCTTGTATAAGACGAAAATCATATGAAACCTGCAGTAAAATACATGTATAAACTACGGACCGATCCTAATTGTGTTGGTTAGAGAAAACAAACAAAAAGATAATTCGACAAATTTATGTCCGTTGCTATTTTGCTGATAATGAAACTGTAAGTTTTTGTTGTTGTGGTCATTGTTGTTGTGGTTATTGTTGTTGGCAATGTTGCTGCTGTTGTTGCTACATTGTATTATAATTAATGCTGCAGTTGTTGCTACATTGTATTATAATTGTTGCTGCCGTTGTTGTGTAGTCAGGCTCCTCCGCAGTGGATCGTAGGGGAGTGGAACGAAACTAAAAACAGTTGCGCGGGGGAGACTACTTGTTGTGCTGCTGCTGGTGTTGTTGGTATTGCTGTTGTTGCTGTTGTTGTTGTTGTTGTTGTTGTTGTTATTGGAATTGTCATTGTTGCAGTTCCCGTTGCTGCTATTTTAATTTAAGGTGCTGCTATATTTGGTATTGTTGTAATAATTGCTGTTGTTGTTGTTGCTAATCAGTAACTTTTTTTAGTACGCGTATAGGGAAATCGCAGTAGACTTTCAGAGGTTACCGTGTATCCAGGACTGTCGGGTGAGCCAGAAGATGTAACACAGTTATCCAGAAAACGCTGGAAAGAAATAACAATTTAACCATGATGATAATAGTAATGATGACGAAAACGATGATTATGGCAATAATGATGATGATTCTTACGTAAGTTGATGCAAACAAAGTGTGTTTTTTTTACGTACGACGATCTACGACGATGAAGATAATAATGATGATGATTTCACGTATATTGACGCAAAGACATTTATGTAAGTTCGCGCAAAGACACGTTACATTTAGTACGTTGACACAATACATGTTTACGTACGAGGACGCAATAACATATTATATTGACGTAAATTAACGCAGCACACGTTACGTTTACGTAATGTGACACAAATACACGTAACGTGTTTACGTAAGTTGACGTAAAGACACGTTAGACAAATACATGTTTACGTACCATAGCTACGTGTGGTAGTTTTCTAACCAACAGCTGCATTTGTCCTTCTGTACCAAAAGCTGTACGATTCAGTACATCACTCCATCTAAAAACCAAACGTTACAATGACTTAAGGGGGCTTTCATTGATTAGTCTATAACCACCCCTATAACTCACATATTTGTCCAGCTCATTACTAAAGCATATAATTAGTAATACACCTCCGCCCCCCCCCCCCCCCCCCCCCATATAGATTCTGAAAGTAACGTGACCCCCCAATATTGTCGACCCCCTCATACACTAATAAACTAGACGCCATGTGGGCGATCACTAGGGCTTCAAATGAGACATGATGTCATTGTTGCTAGGAACGCCTGGGACCTGACCCTCCAATTTGAGGACCACAACGACGAACCGTTTCTCCTAAAAAGAACCGTTTGCATTGTTAGACTCGGGCTTTTCCGTACACGGAAGCCCGAGTAATAAAAGCCTCCTTAGTTATATATTCAAACTGATTATCTGATCTGATGTTCATAACCATTATCACACATGCTTTACTATTGTATCTCCAAGTATCGGTGTCCGTACCTTTTGTGTTCTGCCATTGCCATAGCGACTTCAGCGTGTTCATTAGCGACTGCTACGTCTAAGACATTCTGGTTGTATGCATTGACTATTACTTCCTGGTCTTTGATTGACAGCAGGTAACATACTATGTGGGCGTGGCCTACCTGGGCTGCCAAGTGCAATGCAGTATTCTAGGAATACAATGGTATGATCATGTTAGATATTACGAAAACCCTAAAAACTACCCTATGAAAGCCCTATGAAAACCCCATGAAAACCCTATGAAAGCCCTATGAAAACCCCATGAATACCCTATGAATACCCTATAAAAACCCTATGAAAACCCTATGACTAAAACCCTATGAATACCCTATGAATACCCTATAAAAAACCTATGAAAGCACTCATACCAAATTCTTATCGACTTCATTGATACTTCTTGGTTTGGCTCGGACAATTCTCACAACTGATTTCAACGACCCTTTAGCAGCGGCCAGGTGAAGGGCTGTTTGGCCGTCTTTGTCTCTGGAACACACAGTTACATAGAATTAATAGTGGGAAAATATAAGTGGAAAAAGAGGATCAAAAAGGCCAGAAAGCGGGAAATTGGAAAGAGAACAGAACAGAAGGGAAGAGAAGAGTACAGAAGAGAAGAGAAGAAAAGAGAACAGAACAGAAGAGAAGAGAAGAGAAGAGAACAGAAGAGAACAGAAGAGAACAGAAGAGAAGAGAACAGAAGAGAACAGAACAGAAGAGAACAGAAGAGAACAGAACAGAAGAGAAGAGAAGAGAACAGAACAGAACAGAACAGAACAGAACAGAACAGAAGAGAACAGAAGAGAACAGAAGAGAACAGAAGAGAAGAGAACAGAAGAGAACAGAAGAGAACAGAAGAGAACAGAAGAGAAGAGAACAGAAGAGAAGAGAACAGAAGAGAACAGAAGAGAACAGAACAGAAGAGAACAGAAGAGAAGAGAAGAGAACAGAACAGAAGAGAACAGAAGAGAACAGAAGAGAAGAGAACAGAAGAGAACAGAAGAGAAGAGAAGAGAAGAGAAGAGAAGAGAAGAGAAGAGAAGAGAAGAGAAGAGAAGAGAAGAGAAGAGAAGAGAAGAGAAGAGAAGAGAAGAGAAGAGAAGAGAAGAGAAGAGAAGAGAAGAGAAGAGAAGAGAAGAGAACAGAAGAGAACAGAACAGAACAGAACAGAACAGAACAGAACAGAACAGAACAGAACAGAACAGAACAGAACAGAACAGAACAGAACAGAACAGAACAGAACAGAACAGAACAGAACAGAACAGAACAGAACAGAACAGAACAGAACAGAACAGAACAGAACAGATCAGTACCCTAGGTGCCACAGGAATAGTCGACCCGGAAAATAATTCCTCTGGCACCCAGGGTAACAGATCAGAAGAGAACATAAATACATAGAAATATTATGAGTTAATGAATGAACGATCGAACGAAAGAACGATTTATGATGGCACAAACAAGCCTAAAACTTGTCGCCTCCTTAACAAAATAAATAAAATAAGTTCTTTACTTAGTGATGCTAGCCTGGTGATCCAGCAACACAGCAGCCATGTTACTATGACCTTCCTCTGCGGCACAGTGTAGAGGTGTCCTCTCATGGTCATTAGTTATGTCAATTTGACGGAAATCACGTGACTGCAGTAGCTTCTTAGCAACATCGATCCATCCGTGTCTAAAGAAGAGATATAGTGCCTCAGACTATCACGAATTTATTGTTTCAGTTTCAAGTCATTTATTTATCATTATTATTAGAGGGCATTCATGTTTTAGAAGGGGGAGGGCCGGAGGAATATAGGAGAGGTCATCAGGTATTTACATAGTAAAATGGGGAGAGGGTAATATATGAATTAATTAAGGACATGAATCATTATATAATTACACATGTGCCATTATATAATGCTTCGTGTTCATTTGCATTCCATTGTCCTTCTATTCTACACCATAATCCCTCCGCGTTTCAAACGTAGATTATGCGGTAAAGAATGCTTTCCTCGTGACCAGAGAGGAGCATCGGATTGGACAAAATGGTCATGAATTATTAATTTTTAAATTGGTTAATTGAACTCGTAAGACTGCCGTAATGTTAGTTACCTAGCAGCGAGATGGAGAGGAAGGTCTCCCTTGTGGTTACGTATTTTATTAGAATGCTTGTTGATGTTGTTATCACGTGTCCATCTTTGCTGCAGTAGGCATACATTCTAGAACATGACAAAAACATTCCAAATGAATGTAAATAAACAGATTAAAGATGCATATACATAATCACTGTCTTCAACAGAAGTTGACAGCTTCCGTATTTTTTATTGAAATCAAATTGAACATATTTCAATCCTGTGTTGTTGTTAAATTTATTTGGTGTCACTCTGGGTGGTTTTTGAACGTATTAGAGCATTTTTTTTAAAGTTTGCCCACTTGTACTTAACACACATTAAAAAAAATGCTCTATAACGGTTTGACCATTATGTTTGTCAGGTCCCACCTTAAGGAATCCTCCTTGGGCTGCATAATGTAAAGCAGTTGATCCTTGTTCATCTACATCATTCATCATCTTACGAATACCAACATGCTGTAGAGGAAAACAAACAAAATATCGATATTATGTCAATCTGGGGCCGGTTGTACGAAGCCTGAATAGCGCTATCCACCGGATATATCCCTATCCAAAAGATGAAACCTATACAAATCCTTACTTTGGATAACTCTTACTCTTATCCAGTGGATAACTTTATCCAGGCTTTGTACAACTGGCCCTAGTAATAAAGAAATAGAAAACGCGCGCGCGTGCTGTGTGCAGTTATAAAGCACGCGGGGTTGGCAGAACACGAGAGAAGTGTTACTATGGAAATCAGTAGGCTAGACTAGTAATCATGCCCCAAAAATTCCGTCCACGTGACCAATTTTTTTTTGTACCATGTGATCGCTTCTGGCCAATCATTTTGCTCAAAATTGGTCATGTGGTACAAAAAGACACACCCCAAGGCCAAATTTTCAACGTACATTTAACCACTCTAGTGATTTTCATAGTAAGAGAAGCACGACGCGGAGCGGACAATCCCCAAATGCTTTATAACTGCACTCAACACAGAAAGCAAGTTTTCTATTTCTTTTACAAAATACAAATTGACATATTTGATCAACATGCTTCTCAAGTGTTCTGACAATCCAAAAGTGCTTTATAACTGCATACAGCACAGAAAGCATGTTTTCTATCATTTTTATAAAATACAAATTGACATATTTGATCAACATGCAATCGCGCGTGCTCAGTGTGCTCTCATAAAGCACGCGCCTCATCCAATCACAATGCGCAAATTCTAATAGTTATTGTATAAATATATATATATACAGCGCTCTCATATAATAATCAAGGTGCAGACGTCGTACCTTTAGCAGTGCTGCAAGGGTTTCGGAATGCCCCACAGCACAATGAAGAACAGTTCTGTACTTGGCGTCTCTGAGAGTAGAGTCGGCACCGCTCTCTAGAAGAAGTTCGACAGCACTTGTACAACCACGTGATGCGGCTTGTAGTAGGGGTGTACGCTGGTCGTTATCTAAGTCATTTAATTCTATACCCTATAGGATAAAAAGACGAGAAACAGTTATGATGACAATGGTGATGATGGGGAGCAATGATGATGGTGATGATATCGATGATGATGATGGCGATATTGATGATGATGGTAAAGATGATATCAATAATAACGACATTGATATGATGATGATATTGATGATTATGATATTGATGATGATGGTGTTGGAAAAGATGATGATGATGTTAATGATGAACATAATGATAATCACGAAGATGATAATGATGACAATAATTAGGATGACAAGGATGATGGTACCAATAACAATAAGCCTACCTGGTCAATAAGAAACTTTGCTATTTCAATGTGGTCGTACATTGCTGCTCTGTAAAACGTACAAAAAAATTAAAACTTATCTACAATCATTTATAACTTTGACAGAATAACCCCACTTTTCTCTCCCCAATCTTCTTCAACCATGTCAACACAGGGAACCCAGTGTTTGCTTCTAAAATTGCATTTTAAGTCACGTATATCGTATGTATAATCTTACTTGTGAAGACATGTGAGTCCTTGTTTGTCTGACAGAGAGTACGAGTAGACAAACGATACAGACTTCAGCAAAGCTTTGAGGATCTCAAATGAGCCGTAGGTACAGGCCATGTGGACAGCGGTTGTACCATCAGATTCCTACAAGGTAATATCATTAACATAATGATGATAATAGTGATGGAGATGAATTTTGGTGATGAGGTTGATGTTGATGATGCTGGTGATGACAATGATGATGATAGTAGTGGTGATGATGGTGATGATGCTCTTGATGGAGATGAATGTTGGTGATGAGTTTGATGTTGATGATGCTGGTGGTGATGATGATGATGATAGTGGTGGTGATGGTGGTGATGATGGAGATGATGGAGATGAATGTTGGTGATGAGTTTGATGTTGATGATGCTGGTGATGATGTAATAGTGGTGGTGATGATGCTGATGATGGTGAGGTTGAGGATGATAGTTATGATGATACAGGTGATGTTGCAAGTGATGGTGTTGGTGGCAATAATGATGATGATGATGATGACGATTAAGGTAAATATGATGATGATGATAATGTTTATGATGATGATGTTGCAGGTGATAATGGTGATAATATTACATCCAAATATATTTTGTTACTTACTTTGATTTTGTCGACTCTTGCTCCATAAGACAGACACAATTCAACCATCTAAGACAAATTCAAAGCAACATATATTTTATATTTGAATACAGTTGTAACACAATGCCCTTTGTTTCAACTGTAATGCAACAACGTGTCACGCATGAGAGCACATTTATTTACCTGGAGTTGTCCAGTGTCTACAGCAAAGTGGAGAGTAGTACTGCCATTTTGGTCCACATTGTAGAGAAGTTCATTCATATGGTAACCTTTCCTTGATCGAGCTGAAAATGATGATGACAACAACATTATCATAATGATGATGATGGTGGTGATGATGATTGTGATGATGGTAGTGATGATAGAGATGATGATGATCTGATGATGATGATGGTGAAGAACAATGATAAATATGATGAGGATGAAGATGATGATAATGATAATGTTGATAGTTATATAGTGATGATGATAATAATGATAGTGATGATGGTGATGATAATAATGATAACGATGATGATGATGATAATAATAATGATAGACATAGTGATGTTGATGATCTGATTATCTGATGATGGTTATTGTGAAGAACAATAATAATCATGACGCTGATGATGATTAAAATGATGTTGATATTATAGGTGATGATGAAGATGACAATGAAGATATTGTTTACTTTCCTGGTCATCACAAGGTGTTGGTGATGACTATGATTGTTAAGTAATAATAATGATGATGATGATGATGATAATGATCATAGTGATCATATAATGATGATGATGATGATAAATGACACTCACCATGCCTAAATAGACAATCCACGATACTGAGTGCTCCTTTAATAACAGCCAAACATAATGGTGTCCTATAGTTAATGTCTTTAGCTGTTATATCAGCACCAGTCTGAACCTAGATAAAAATACCAACAACTTATCATTAGGGATGGACCATTAAATATTTGATGGGGGGAGTGGGTGGACAATTTTTTGGTGCACGCTATTGTTTTGCCATTGAGGCTGTGCAGGTTAATTTTTCAGCTTTGCACAATATTTTTTTCATGTTAACGATCATTCTCGTTCCCAGAGCCCATGGTCAACCGTCCAGCAGAAGGTTTCGCCCGAAGGGCTCTGGTTCAATCCAAAACCAGAAACAAGATTCTCTGCATTCTCGTTCCCAGAGCCCATGGCTAACCGTCCAGCGGAAGGTTTCGCCCGGAGGGCTCTGGTTCAATCCAAAACCGGAAGTTTTCCTGATTGGCTGAATTTTTTTAAAATAAGTATCTGGATTGAACCAGAAAAAACACCTTCCGCTGGGCAGTTGACCGTGGGCTCTGGGAACAAGAATGGTTAACGATTAGCTTCCTAAGCAGGCTACTCCTTAGGGATTCCTTTGTTGACGTGATCGGGATTCCTGTGTTAAAAATTTGGCAGGGAAGAACTGGGGATGAGTTAGGAGAAGAGAAAAACAGGAAGCCCGATGAAAAGAGATATAAGAGATGCCTACAGATGAGGCTGGTTAACAATATTTGTTCATTTGTGTGTGTGTGTGTGTGAGGTTTTTTTCAAGGTTAAAGCTACATGATATGACTGTGCTCAATATTTTTTGGGAAAACCAATAGTAGGCTATAGTACTTGACAGGGTAATAAAAATATATACATAAAAACATCAAGTTTTTGTGGGTCAATTGTCCTCACCAAAGAGGACAATCAAGAGATTATGTTTTTTAAGTGTATTTAATATTTAACTAACCAGTAGTTGGCATATCTCAAGAGCATTTTCATGATCCATTTGTACAGCAACATGTAAAGGTGTGACCTTCTCTTTACCGTTGAAGTTGACATCAATTCTAGGATCAACCAGAAGCTCCTAAAAAGATCACCACAAGAAGAAAATATAATTATGCCATTCAGCTATCTTAACATGAACAATCAAAACTCCTTAGATAAAACATGAATTATAACTGCCAATAGAGAGCAACTTCTCTAAAGCCATCACTTTTCATTGGAGCTCTACTGTAATGTTTGCTCCTCACACAATACAACCAGTAGCTATTACATGTAGGGTGCAGAGCTAAATACATGCAGTGGCAAGAAAGGAGATCAAAGCTAATCCACTTAGTGACCCAACTATATATACCCTGCATAATGTCCATCAAAGGTTACAGTACCTTTAATAGTCTGATATTCCCAGCCCGTATGGCGACATGAATAGGGGAGTCTTGTTTGTTATCAAGTACATGGACTTTAGCCCTGTGATCCAGAAGGAACTGAGTTGCTTCTTCTTGCTGTCCATGAATTGCACAGTGGAGGGCTGTTTGACCAAAACTATCCCTCCCATTTACATCTAGTACATACATTTGCAAAATATTAATCATTAATGTATATTTGTAACTGTTGTCCAGCATTGGCACTGATTACACATGCCTAGAGTTGATTGTTTTGGTTGTAAATTAAAAAGACAAAGTGTCATGAACATTATCATTTTTATCATCATCGTCACCATTATCATCATCATATTATATTTAATAATTAATATTCATTACCATCATCATCATCTTTACGATCACCAGCATCATCAGCATCATATTATAATCATCAGTATCATCATAATTATAATTTAAGGTGGCTCGACCCAATAATTTTTGGCGAGTACCGTCAGCAATTTGAAGCTCCAGTATAAAAACGGGTTGAGTTTGATTTCAAATCCACTTGAACACATTTCTTTCATAAAGACTGAATTATGATTTAGGATGTTTTTTTGAGAAATCCGACATAATTTCAATTGATTATTACGAAATATATGTTTTAGCCTTGAGTCCAATATTAGCCTTTAAAGTCATTTTGCTAGCAAAATGCTTCATGCTGCTTACACCTTGAATGTTTGCCCCCAGTTGTGGAAAGTTTTATCAAAATTTATAAGGCGGATTGCGAGATATCGAGGATTGTTTAAACAAAGCAGATAATTTAGGCAAAATCTAAACAATAGATTTTGCATCGAAAAATGTATTATTTGTTGGGTATCTGTTAATCATTGTTCGTTCTTTTCTCTTATATCTCTTGCTCACTATATCAGCATAATCAACTTCATTACCACCACCAATCATCATCATCATTGACTATAATCACAATCACTTTCAAAATAATGGTTTGCTGAAACATTTTGGTGCCATATAATTGTTAATTATTTTTCTATTTAAATATGTACATAATTATGTAACCAAGACATACCAATTCCAAATCTAATAAGATTGTTTAGCGTCTCTAAATTGCCAGTAAATGCAGCGTGGTGGATAGACTCCCCTTGATGCTGGGGTGATGTTTTATTCAATAATGCCTATTGGTATTCATGGAAAAGAAATTTATTATATATATAGCAAATACATGTAAAAAACATTTGTGTTAAAGCCATCATATATAGCTACCAAGAATGTATTAACAATATCATTGACTACAATCATATATCATAACAATGATAATAATGGGTATACAATAATTATTAATGATGTGGATCATGTGATGATGATTATAAAATGATGACAGTTGTGATGGAACAATCTTATGATAATGATCATGATGATGGTGATGACAATATCAATCACCACTTGTTTAATCTACTGGTGGACTGGCTCAAAAACTTTAGTTACTCTGGACAGTCCACCGGCACCTTTTCTGTGCTATTTAATTTATTTTATATTATAATTAACTATAATATTTATAATTATGTATTCTTTGTATTTAAACTATTTTCTTTGTGTGCAAAATAAAATAAAATTGAAAATTGAATTGAATTGATTACAATGAAGATATTTATGGAAATGATGATGATCGATAGTTGATGATGATGACACATGATTATGATACTCAGTGATGCATGACGATAATGAAGATTTAAAAAATAATGTTATGGCTGTTTATGATGAAAATAACAATAAACATAATGATAATAATTATGATAATGACAACAGCTGGACATGATAAAAAGTCCATGTACTTAAATAGTTTTTTTGATTAAGCCATTTCCATGCTTTCCTATTCATATAAGTTCAATTGCAACCATGTTGTGACATTCATTCATAAACTAAAGCCCCTAAAGCTGGTTATAAGTGTGTGTGCACATAATTAGACTACAGCCTGCTGAGAGCATAAAAAGTTATCATAATACAATTTGCCTCCAGCAAAGAAGGGCTATTTTAGTACTGCAAAATTTAGAAATTATAAAAAAATGTTGAAAATATATTTGAAACTTATTTTCACAAAAAGCAAGAAAAATTGTTATTCCAAAACTGTTCAAATGTGTCAAGTACTTTTATTTGAATCTAATAGCACGATCAATTATTTTTGAAGTGCTAAAGGTTTAAATACTAGCTTTTAAGATTTTATAATAGTTTATTGCAAGATATATAGCAGCATTATAATTTACTTCAAAATTAGCCTATTTGCTAAAGAAGTAAGAGTCGATTTTTGCCATTGTTCTTTTACCTGAGAGGTCGATAATTCATTCTCCAATCCTTCATCATCCAGACTGACTGACAATGTGTCTTCTTCGACGAATTCGTTTGAGGAATCGTGATCTGGATTATCGTACTTTGAGATGTAAAGCAGCTCAAACTCTTCATCGTCTCCCCTGTCAAGTGAGGTCAAACTCGAAGCCAGCGAGCTGACAGTTGACCTTAGACCTCGAGGAATATTTAGCCTGCTCATGTTAGCTGCAAAGTGAAGGGAAAGATGGGAATATTTTGGTCAAAAGAGGTCATCATTACTGGGTTGTTATTGACGGTTCAAGCTGTTCGCGCTTCTGTTATGCTAATTAGATATGACACAGGAAGCCCATACCACAATATGGTAAATATGGTAAAAGCTTTCACGTATTTCTGAAAATAAAATAAAAAATAACAGACGAAATTGTTTAAAATGAATAAAGAAATACAAAATTTTTAGAAATCTTGATAACATTTTAAGTTTATCAATTTTTATGAATAAATTTGTTTATGTATAAACGGATTGTCAAATGTGCATAAACAAGTCAGCGGTAAACCATAAATAATAATATGTAAATCAAATCTATAAATAGTTAGGTTATTTCTTAAAGAATGCAAGCTTTGATTGGTCAATTTTTATCAAGATAATTTATTATCTCATCTCCACCAATCAGATTCGTCCGTATATATACGTTTTTCGTGGGTAAAATGGAAGTGATCGTTGTTTTGCGTTCGTGGAGGGAAAAATGTCTGAATTTTAATTCACTGTCTTGGATAAATCCTCAATGATTTCTATACGATTTCGTTGGAAACCATGGACGAAGATGAAGCAAAGAGCATTGCCAGCGCCTGGGTTCGCAGGTTGGAAGCGAACGTCTTGTCAAAAGTTCATGACAACAAGCCACACGAGCACCGTCATCAAAATGAAAACACCGTCACCAATGCATATAGAGATGATAGACTTCCAAGATCTTACCCTCCACCCAGCCCTAAGGAGAAAATACACTCTGATTCAACCAAGATCTCAGCCACCAGCAACCTTGTTGATCTCAAAGACGACACCAAAACTAACTCAATTTTGACAAGTTTGGAACGAAAGCCTTCGAAAGAACAACCACTAAATCAACCGAGCAGAAACTCGCCAAGAACTCCTAGGATTGATTTAGACGTTCTTCGAAATAAAAGGCTTCGACATTTTCAGAATAATGATAGTTATGCTGTGACAAACGGCGAGAAAGAAGGACAAAACTTTTCAGAATCTCTCGGAAGTTCTTTGCAGTCTGACAGTTGTGCCAGCAGTATGCTGCAATGGGAACCAAATTCTTGTGAACGACTAGAAGGCAATTCTTTTAACGGAGAATCTTGGAATTACAACTCGTACAGTAATGGTTTGAATACACAGAGAAGCGATGATGATGATAAACTTAGGCTAGAGCTTTGGGGTCTTCGAGGAGCCGTAGAATCTGGGCAACTGGATATAAATTCATATCTTCGTCCTGCTCGTTCGACTGATATAAGGCAAAACAATATCAATTCAAGCAACCTAGTAAACACTCAAAACCCTGAAGACGACTACTCAAAATTATCTTCTTCTAGAGACAATAATTATAACTTTACTTTACTTAAAAAAGTCAATAAAAAAGGAGATTTTCCTATTATGAATTCTGCAGAAGGGAATCTACATCTAATGACATCCATGTTGACAATTCAAGCTCCCCAGGAGGGAGGTGAAGGACCAGATAATGCCAATGCAGAACAAGATTCAGAAGAATTTAGTCTTTCAGATCTTCAGCCATCAACATCCTTTGGAGGCGCGATTCCCCAGACAAAGCAACTACATAAGGCCAAAGAAGATTTTACAAGATTTAGTGTCGCAAAAAATCATCCCGCTGCTCCTTTTGGAGGTACTATTCCTCAGATTGAAGGAAAATTATACAATGGGTTTGAAACTTCAGATTCTGAAAGTAGCGTGAATGCAATGAGTATCCAAAACAAAAACAGGTCAAAAAGTAAGGCAGATATGCATACTACAAAGTCTAATAAGCCTTTAAAGTCGGGAAAGGGGAAGCAAAAGATTTTAAATGAACTAACCGAATATTTAGATGCTGGCCAAGGTAATAAAAAGTTAAATCTGCATCACAAAGTAGAAAGTTCTCCCAAAATACCTCATTCAGACAAAGAAGATGTATGTGAAAATCACCCATCTGCCGAGATTTTGTTGAAATCTTCAAGTCCAATTGCAGTACACAAGAATGGTTTCAGAAGTCGATCCATTTCACCGGATAACCACAGGTATATATCTACATCAGCACCAATAACATACAACGGGGTTCTCAATGGAAGTCCAGATGATGGGATTGGTCGAAATGCGATTTATGGTGAGGAAGAACCAAGATTTGGAAGTTTGAAAACCCAAGTTTTTGATCATCATATTCCACTCCTTGCGAAAAGCTGTCCAACTTGCAATGAAGTCAACAGTCAGGCTGCAAATTGGTGCATTGAGTGCGGCACTGCATTGATTGCCATTCAACCAACAATATTAAGCCAAGAACAGCGTGAGGACTATGAAGAACAACGTCAGGAAGCAAAGAAGCTAATTAATGAAGTGCTTGATTGCAGAAGCAATAGTCAGAGTTTGACAACACTAAGCAAGACAGAAAGAGAGCTAAACCAAGATATCATCAATCTGTCCAAAGAAGTTGACAAAAACGCAGGTTTCAGTAACAAATCTCTTCAGAGCAACCTCTCTAGTTACAAACGACGCTGGCTGAAGTCAAGTACAGCGTGGAGCACATATGAGCCGCAGGAGCTTTCAAAGCCATCGTCTATCGTTAAACCAGGCAAGAATAACGAAAAGAAGAATTTAATGAAGAATAAAGAGAGCTTTATGGATGGGGCACTACGAAGCAGATCATCTTCCGATCTTGCTGTTATCGAAAATAGCAAAAGGAAAAACAAAGTTAAGAATGGGTTCAAATCAGGGCGACGACAGAGAACAACAAGTGCAACATACCACTCAGCTGATGATTATGATTCAGCTAATCTGTCAATCAATTTAGAATTGACCAATCAGAAAAGTCCTGGTGGTTCCAAATCAGCCAATCATACAAGACCTAGAAGTGCTAAACCAAGGAAGGAAAAAGTATCCAATGGGAATAGACCAGGTAGTGCCAGACCTCTCTTCAAGTCACCCAGTCCTTTGTCATTTGAGAAAGAGAATGCGGGATCACCTTCTAAGAAGGCTACAAGTAGTAGTGGCGTGGGTGTACCGCAGCTGAATCTAGATGGTACTTATTAATCATAATATTATTATAAGTAACATATTATTGTCATCATTATAATACTGTCTCATTAATATATGTACATGTATTATCATCATCATTGGCACCTTTAATATAATTTAAATTGTCCTTATCACCAGTAGCATTTGGTTTGATCAGTGCCATAATTGTTAAAACTTTTCATTGTCACCAAAACAAATTTTCACCAGATTGTGCTTTGTTGTTGCAGATTTAGGAAGCTATGACAGGATATTAACTTTGGTAAGTATGTCACTAGACAGTATTGAATAATATGACCAGTGCATACTTATACTAAATCACTGTTACTATTATCATTGTGACTATCAACATTATCACCACCCTAAACAATCATCTACATGTTCATCATTATATAATTATCAATAACATATTCACATATTAATAATAATAATAATAATAATAATAATAATAATAATAATAATAATAATAATAATAATAATAATAATAATAATAATAATAATAATAATAATAACATAGCTTGTATAGCGCTTATACAAGTCTGTTCTAAGTGCTTAAAATAAAAATGGATATGATTACAATGAAAAAGCTAATTTAAATAAATGAGTTTGGACTTGAACGAACTCAAGATAGACTTGAAATGTCTCTAATTGAAGGAGGTAGAGAGTCCAAAGTAGAGGAGCCGCAACTGTAAAAGAACGTAGACCATATGACTTGAGATTGTATGACTTTGAGGATAGCAACAAGTGATAATATATAAAACTATATATAAAACATTCAAGATTGAGACAAATGAACAACATGTTATTTACATTATATTGTCTTGAATAGATCCGTTCCCAGCGTGATAGTGAACCTGTACCATATCTCTACCTCCCTGATGAGATAATACTGGAAATCTTCTCCAGCCTGTCCAATAAAGACCTTGTGTCTTGTGCTTGTGTTTGCTCTCAGTTCAACAGGATAGCTATGGATGAAACTCTTTGTAAGTAAATCATTTCATTTCCACTCTCTCTTCTTTTGTCTTCTGTTCTCTTGCACCTTTCCTTTCCTTTCCCTACTCTTCCTTTCATTTCTCTTTTCTCTTCTCGTCTCTTCTCTTCCCTTTCTTCCCTTCTCTTTCTATTTCCCTCCTCTCCTCTCCTCTCCTCTCCTCTCCTCTCCTCTCCTCTCCTCTCCTCTCCTCTCCTCTCCTCTCCTCTCCTCTCCTCTCCTCTCCTCTCCTCTCCTCTCCTCTCCTCTCTTCTTGTCTCTTTGCTTCTTTTCTCTTCTTTTCTCTTCTCTGCTCTTCTCTTCTCTTCAGTTGTCTTGTCTTCTTTTCTCTTCACTTTCCTTCTCTTCTCTTCGCTTTCATCCTTTCCCTTCCAACTCTACCATTTATTCTTCTAACCTTACCATGTTCTCATTTTATTTTGCCAGGGAAGACAATAGTTATCCGCAAGAATCGTAATATCTGTGATGATTGGCTTGAGAGTATTGGTGATAGACGACCATCAAGTCTGACAATAACGCAGTGTTCTACTAACAAAGTATCTTCTGAAGGGTTGAGAAGACTGTTCAGAAAGTGCAGTGAATCTTTGGAAGTAAGAACTTTATTGATTCCAACATTATATTGATTTGTATTGTAGATTTGTGGATGAAAAAATGAATGGAATGAATATATCAATCAATTGATTAGTCATCCATCCATTTATTTATTCATGCGGTCAACCATTGCTTCATTCTTTCATTCATTCATACAATCAATATTCATCCATCAATCGATCCATCCATCCATCCATCCATCCATCCATCCATCCATCCATCCATCCATCCATCCATCCATCCATCCATCCATCCATCCATCCATCCATCCATCCATCCATCCATTCATTCACCCATCCATTCATTCATTCGTTCATTCAACAAACCATCTATATTCATTAATTGTTTTTAATCATTCATCCATCCATTTAAATAATTCACTTTAGTAGACCTGTAGTTAATAGGCTTTTGTTGTGAATGCATATTTGACTGATCACCAGGTCATACTGACCAAATATTGATCAATGACCTATGCTTCCAAAACATTCCCAGAACAAAAATTAAAGTCACTTACCTGCATGTTTTTATTTGAGTGCTATAATTAGCAGTAAAAAAAAGGCTAAACAATTTAAATAGTAAGGCCGTAAATGCCCACTCACATCTTAAAATAATCATAATGTCTAAATGTGAGATTTTTATGGCCCACAAAATTCAGTCTTTTGCTTGGTGCATGCTCGTACAAGTGACCATTGGATTTTAATGCACTTTTGTCTAATGCCATATTTGTCTAATAATTTCGAATGTCCACTCCTTAGGAGGTAGACTTCAGTGGTTGTTCTGGTGGCGAGCTAATAGGGGAGTCAATACTGCTACATATATCAGTGAGATGTTTTAATGTTGTCTCAGTCGACATAAGCTGGACCAATGTTAGTGATAATGGTATACAGGAACTAGCAAAGAACTTGAAAAGGTGAACTACTTGTGTGTGATGATGAATGAATGGATGAACAGGGTAATCCCTTTAGAGTGTAAATATACACTGTCATCAATGGGCCGAGAGCTCTTATGATGGTAACAGTGGTGGTTGATGTGATGATGATGATGATGATGGTGATGAGAATGATGATGATGTTGTAGTGATGATGGTGATTATGATTATGGTGAGAATTATATGATGATGATAGGTATGGTTTTCATGGTGGTGATGCTTATGATGACAATGATGATGATGACAATAATAGAGTTTTCTGATTATGGTGATGTTGACAATAACAGTGATGATGACATTGATGATGATGATGGTGATGATATGTGGGCCAGATCGGAAAAAGCATGCTTTTCCTGTATACCCAAAAGAGTTATTTTTATAATGATTATAATGATGGTGATGGTGATCATCATGATAATGCATAACATGAACAATACATTAATAATAATATACTAATAATATTCATTAATCTGATGTCCTAGGCTAGAGAGTCTTTGTCTAAATGGTTGTCAAGCTGTAACTGATAAATCTTTGACTGCTGTGGCAAAACAGCATGGTGAAAGGTAAACACTGTATACTGGTGGTTATTGAGCAGCCATTGATGATTGACTTATAAATATTATGGTATTCATTTTATCAATAATGATTTTCGTAATGTACTTAAAATAAAGAGTAACACTAAAACTTGACGTTTCGCAGTCAACATGACTGCATTTTCAAAAGTTATTTATTCAGAAATGTCAAAGCTTTTTTATACAAATAAAGAAAAAAGCTTTGACATTTCTGAATAAATAACTTTTGAAAATGCAGTCATGTTGACTGCAAAACGTCAAGTTTTAGTGGTATTCATTTTGTATAATTATTGTAGCCTAGGGGTATTTGAAGTGTTGTTTGATTGATTGATAATTTTAATTGTTTTTTTTTTTCTTGTAGCCTTAGGATATTTGAAACTGTGTTGATTGATTTGTTGATTGATTTATTGTAACGGTGCTCTTGTAGTCTGAGGATATTTGAAGTGTTGGGGTTGATGATTGATTGATATACCTTCAACTTGAACACGTTGAGTAAGCGCATTGAGCAGTTCTGGAAATGCGCTATATAAGAACTAGCAATTATAATTATTAATTATTATTGATAATATTTATTATTGTTTTTCTTGTAGCCTTAGGATATTTGAAACTGTGTTCACTTGATTGTTTAGTTGATTGATAGGCTGATTGATTCATTGATTCATTTGATAACATTAATTGTTGTTTATCTTGTAGCCTTAGGATATTTGAAGTGTTTGGATGTTTTAACATCACTCCTGCTGGTCTTATGTTGTTTGGTAGTCAGTGCCGTCACTTACAGACATTGAACATTGGACAATGTCATAAGGTACTTTCAGTAAAGTTATTAATGCTTCCTGTCTGATTGTTTGTCTTTTTGTTTGTTTATGTGTTTGCTTTTCAAGTTTTCAAGTTTGTTTGTGCCTTTCTTTTAATTTTGTTTGCTTGCTTGTTTGTTGATTTGTTTTGCTTGTCTTTTTCTTCAAATCTATAATTATTTGCCTTTTTATTGGTTGCTTATTTAATTTTCTTGATGGATTGCTTTATTGCTTCTTTCATTGATTGTTTGTTTGTTTTCATTGCATAATTATCTGTCTGTATAATTGCTTGCTTGTTTGTTTTGCTTTTCTTGCATCCTTTTCACATGCATGTATTTTATTTTTCAATCATAATGTGCACGCTAAAACACTTGCAATTGTGTAACTGTGCATTTTATTTATTATTTCAGATGACAGACTCAGCTGTAGGCAACCTTGTGTCTCATTTACCAGAGATTGAAAACCTTGATCTCAGAGGCTGTAAGCAGGTAAAATCAGTTGTCAACACAATTGGCTAGATGTTGGTAGTAGTATCATGTATGTGATACAATGTAGGTAATAGAATGAAATTTGTAACATGGCCCGTAAAAAAATGTTAACTTAACTTTACTGACGTTTCGAGATTTAGCCCTTTGTTTACTCCTCAAGAATTGGAATTTGAATGAAATTCTCCTTGCAATTCACCTTGCAATTCCTGCATACGATGATACTGCCAAAATGTTTGACAGCCATTTGCATTTTTAAAACTGATAAAGATTATGATTCTTGCAATAGACACGTGATTCAGCAGTGAAGAAGATAGTCCGACATTGTCCACATCTGAAGTCATTGGTGTTGGCAAACTGTCCTTTGATTACAGATGCAACGCTGTCTGAGATATCAACTAATCTTGCTGAAATAAAGTAAGTGATGAGGAGGAGGAGGAGGATATTGATGATGATGATGATGATGATTATGGTTATGGTAGTGATGATCATTGTTTTGATGATGCTAAATATGATGATGTTCATGATGATGATGTTAATATTTTGTCTAATGATTATTATTACGATGCTAATGATGATGGTAATGATGATGATGCAAATGATGATTTTAATACTATTGATTATTATGATGATGCTAATGATGATGCTAATTAATGATGATGTTAATACTGATGTTTTTTATGGTGATGATAATGATGTTGATGGTGCTAATGAGGATGTTGATGATGATGACCCAGTGGTGGTACTGATGAAATAAAACTTAGTGTGACAATAATCAATACTGTGATAACATAATAAGAATGATGATGATTGATAATGGTAATGAAACTGATGGCAATGACGGCTATTATGATAGTGATGACAAGACAGTAATTAGTTTTTTTGGAATGCATAGTAATCTTCCTATCATTACAATAAACTGTATTGTTTATTTTAGATCTCTTGATATCTGTGGCTGTTCCCTTATAACTGATGCTGGTGTTCGTGCTTTAGCAAGAAACTGTCATAAACTGGAATTACTTGACCTTAGTTCAACTGGAACTGCTGTAACTAGTAAAAGGTAGTCATATCCCCACCCCTCCCCCTATAGACTATTACACACACACCTCCCCTCTAGATTTAATTTTATCTTGGCATTTCTTGAACTGAGGTCATAACTTTATACTTATTTCCATAGAACCACCCCTCCAATCTCAAACACTTATTTTTCCAATTGCTGATTGAGACTGCGTTTTAGTCTACAAAAGCTGATGATAATGTCGTTTTTTGTTCACAGTATTGTTGCCCTTAGTAACTACTGTAGTCAAAGCCTTCGTGTCCTCAAGCTTAGTTTCTGCTCTGATATATCGGTGAACACTGTCAACCAAGTAGTGAAGAACTGTAAAAAGTAAGTTGATCGCCTGCCTGCTTGCCTGCTTGCCTGCTTGCCTGCTTGCCTGCTTGCCTGCTTGCCTGCTTGCCTGCTTGCCTGCTTGCCTGCTTGCCTGCTTGCCTGCTTGCCTGCTTGCCTGCTTGCCTGCTTGCCTGCTTGCCTGCTTGCCTGCTTGCCTGCTTGCCTGCTTGCCTGCTTGCCTGCTTGCCTGCTTGCCTGCTTGCCTGCTTGCCTGCTTGCCTGCTTGCCTGCTTGCCTGCTTGCCTGCTTGCCATTGCTTGTCATTGCTTGTCATTGCTTGTCATTGCTTGTCATTGCTTGTCATTGCTTGTCATTGCTTGCCTGCTTGCTCAATCATTTCTACCTAGTATTTACGTTGTATTTATAAAAGTGTAGTAGTTTTTGAACTAATTATTTGATGTTGTATTCTTGTGTTCTAGGTTAAACCTTCTTCATCTGTATGGGTGTAAAAGAATCAAAGAACTCGACAAGATCAAGAACATTAACCAAAACCTTGTAATAGAAAGATGAAAAACAATTGCCATTTCTCACTTTCTTCTCTTTCTTTATCCATTTTATTTTAATTCTCATTTCGTTGACTTTCTCTTATTTTCTTTCATTCTTCTTTTTATTTTCCTTTGCGATCTTTTCTTTTATTTAGCTATATAATTTATTTCTTTTTCATCATATAACCACCATTCCATTTACAGCAGTTCTCAGTCACACGTGCACCGCTCGCATAAAAAGCACCGCTATAAAACGTGAAGTTGGTGGACGTCAATCAAACTGTGTTTACAAGACGCATGGTGGTTTTACTTCAGTCGGGTTGCGAAACATGTCTGAATTCCTACAACAATCTCGTCGTCGGATTCAGACATGTTTCGCAGCCCGACTGAAGTAAAAACACCATGCGTCTTGTAAACACAGTTTGATTGACGTCCACCAACCTCACGTTTTATAGCGGTGCTTTTTTTTGCGAGCGGTGCACGTGTAATTTTTTAATTCATTCATTTTATTCATTTTTCATTCACTAACTCTTTCATCTACATTTTTTTTTCATTTTTATGTTATTTTTTTTAATTTTGCATCGTTTTTTTTGTTTTTTTGTTGTTGTTGTTTTCCTCCTACCATGATATTTTCTCTTTGTGGGATTTTGTCTCATTGCATTTACAGTTAAATTCTAATTTCTTATCGACATTATTTCGATTCAGATTTGTTTGCTAATGTGTCAATCCTTTCAACTAACTCTCTCCTAATGGAAATGAGCTTTTGTTCGTGCTTTTGTTTCGCAAGTAAATACAGCAAAGGCCTAAAGGCTTACTGCATTTTCGAAATTAACAGTCATTGGTTTTGGCGTTATTAATTTAAAACAAATGCATTATTCCCCATTCATAGTTCCCTGCGCTATCTTGAAAGGTAGCCGGGCCTTTGCATCGAAGCGAGACGGACGTTGAGCTTGCAATGGCAAGCATATTCAGACTGATGTCTCTATCGTTGCAAGCTCAACGTTCGTCTTGCTTCGATATGTGCAAAGGCCTGGCTACCTTTCAAGATGGCGCAGGGAACTGTGAAGGGGACTATTCTATAAAAGTAGTCTGCAAACACTAAAAGCGTGGAATACTTGCAGTAATAATTACGTGAATATTAAAAATTAGACAAACAAAATACTATTAGGTAAATGTTAAATTTGCATAAATTCATTGTAAATACTCTTAGTCAAAAAGGGGTCTTAATCATGAATTTGAAGACATTTAACTTACATTTTTGGTATCATAATATTACAACTTAAATTTCAAACTGAATATTTTGCCATCAAATTCGAATATGAAATTTAGATTTCGTATTTGAAGTCTTCAAAACTCAATGACAAAATGCATTGTAAAATGTTTGCAAATTTGGTATATTAATACTAGTTTGTAATCCTGAAAATAAAAATATATATATTTTAAAACTTTGGTAGAGAGGGGTTATAATATGCAAATGTCTCGCGAAGAATAGAAAGAATAGGCAATCCAGCAAATGAATACGTGCACGCGCAAAGCATCTTGGTATCGTTTGGGTCGAAGATGCTACTCGTTAAGCCCCGATGAAAACGGGGCCAACATGTTGGGCCCGTTTGAACACCCTGTTGGATAAAACATCTAACATTTATTTTGTTCTCGTGTTCCCATCACCCAACAATGTTGGGCTCGTTTCAAAAAGTCGTTATACCACAATATCTATTTGTTTGACAAACTTGACTTGAACAAAATGTTTCATAAGCTACTTGTTATATATAGCACAATTTCTATTTTATTGACAAACATGACATTCACAAATGTGAACATGGCTGCAGGGAAGACTACTTTAGGTGTCGAAGTCTCTATACTTCAGTTTTATCTTTTACCCAAGCCCTTACTTTTAAAACGTTAGCATAAACACCATACGAGTTCGCATCGGCGCACCCAATACCCCAGCTTATTACACCATATAGGTACCAACACTCATTGGACTCTTTCCTAACAAAAGGCCCCCCACTATCCCCCTGACAGGCGTCAACGCCCCCCTTAGCGTACCCAGCACACATCATTTGATTGGATATAACAGCTTTCCCTTTATACGCCGCTACGCAGGTAGCATGGGATACCAGGGGTACCACCGCTTCTTGTAACCTCGTTGCGATCTTTCCCTGGTGGACCAGCCTCCCAAAACCTGTAATTGTGAATTTGGTACCCTTTGGGGGAAGCTCTGATTTAAGGGGTAGGCATACAGGATATATAAATCTATTATACATCTTTAGTGGCTTCGCGAGTTTGATTAACGCCACGTCGAAATCATTAGTCCACCATCTGTAATTGGGATGACTAAGAACGGCCGAGACGTTACGGTAAACTTCCTGGCCTTCCACTTTTCCAACGTCGAATTCTCCGAGCACGATGTAGATTTCGTGAGGTTCTCGGAAGAGCACGCAGTGTGCAGCCGTGATGACCCATTGTTTAGAGATAAGGGAGCCTCCACAATAGTGTTTCTTCTCACCGTGCGAGTGGATTGATACCTGCCACGGCCACGAACCAGGGAACGCTGCCATGCCGCCGACGATGCGAGGTTGTACTCGACGACCACATTCTTTGTTGGGATTCAGAACTATAATGACATTTCAAAATTAATAAATGAATGATTGGATTGATGGATGAATGAATGAAGTATAGCCTATCACCTGTCCTTGCAGCACAATTGCGCATGCTGAATTACGAGAAGCTAAGTGCAGCTCTACGTACGTGGTCGAGTTGTTGAGTTCATTTCAACACTGTATATAATACGCAGTAGTTCATAGAGCCACGGAAAGCCTATGAAAAAACTATGAAAAACCTATGAAAAGCCTATATATACAGCCTATGAAAACTGTATGAAAAACCTATGAAAAGTCTATCGGAAAATCTGTGTAAAGCCTATGAAAAGCCTATGCCAAAATGCCTATGAAAAGCCTATAAACGCATATATAAAGCCTATGAAAAGCCTTTGAAAAGCCTAATCAGTGTCAGCAAGTCTAGTTGGTTTTCATTATTATAATTGCTACGCTTGCTGGTCGTATATGTAAAGTCCCTCAGCAGTCATCATCAGATTGACATTTTCGTATTAAAATGCAGGTCCATTCTTCCATAACTTTCGTTCCTAAAATGACCTCATCTTTGAAAACCTTTAATAATACTGCTGTAAGTGCTTACCTATCTCACATTCATCACCATCGTAACCATAGCGACAACGGCACCAGTAGGAGTTGGGTAGCTTGTCGACACACACACCATTGTTCATACAAGGGCTGCTTGCACATGGAGTCTTTGCTGAAAAAGAACAACTTACTATAAGCAGTTTGCAAGGAGAGCCTGTTAGTCGTTAGGTTGGGAGGGTACTCACCTTTTGTTGCTATACAGTTTACACAGGTATGTGAAGCTGTAGAGGGTATGTTGTTTGGTACATGTGAGATGCGACATTTGACTGACTAGACCTTAACTAAATAGGGTACTGATCTTTTTAATTCAATTTTAAAAACAAAACACTAAAGTATAGCATCCATTTTTGATTTTTCCGATTTTATTAGGGTCAGGTTGGAAGACTTACGTGTCTCGCAGCTCACACCAGTAAATTTACTCGTACATGTGCAAGTATAGTTGTTCACGTGGTCAGTGCATGTTCCATTGTTCTGGCATGGCAGGCTTTCACAGTCATTAATATCTTAAAACATGAAAACGTTGCAAGTTAGTATTAGTAAGGAAGGAAGGAAGGAAGGAAGGAAGGAAGGAAGGAAGGAAGGAAGGAAGGAAGGAAGGAAGGAAGGAAGGAAGGAAGGAAGGAAGGAAGGAAGGAAGGAAGGAAGGAAGGAAGGAAGGAAGGAAGGAAATAAGTGAGTGAGTGGGTTGGTTACAAACTACCGTTCTCCAAACTTCGAAAGCTGGAAACATTTCCAAAAAATAAATATTTATGAAAACGTACCTATTTCACATCTTCTTCCAGTAAAACCACTCTCACATGTGCAGGTGTAGTTGTTCACGTGATCTGTGCATGTTGCATTGTTTCTGCATGGGTTTGGCTGACAGTCATCAATATCTATATACGAAAAAAAGAACAATTCAAGCATTCAATCAATCCATCTACCAATCCTAAATCCTTTCAGTTCTTGTATAGTTTCCATATTAAGTTTACCTATTTCGCAATTTCGTCCAGTAAAACCACTATCACATGTGCAGGTGTAGTTGTTCACGTGATCGATGCATGTTGCATTGTTTCTGCAAGGATTTAGTTGACAATCATCGATATCTAAAATGAAAAGTTGAAATGGTCAATCCAGTTGACAAGCAAACAATGCAGCAAAAACAGTGCCAAGCAACTAATCTTTAATCCAAGAAACCGAAGAACATGCTCCATCAAAACGAAAATATTTACCTATTTCACAGTTTCTTCCAGTAAAACCACTTTCACATGTGCAAGTGTAATTGTCCACGTGATCCATGCATGTTCCATTGTTTTTACATGGTGAACTGGCGCACTCATCGATGTCTGCATGTAAAGAAAAGAGTGAAATACACTATATAGGGGTACCAGAATGAGGCAAACGAATTATACATGGCTCCTTCTCCGGGTACTGGAATTACCTAAACACCGAACCGAAATATGGCGTCTATTTTCAATAACTATTGTTCTTGACTTGCTAGCCTCGCATACAAGTGAAAACGTCATTGAGTTTGAACGTGAATAGGAGGCTAGCCAATCAAGAAAAATAGTTATTAAGATTGGACACCATATTTCGATTCGGTCGTAATATTATTATCGTATTCTTTGTTAGCTTCGTTCACGTTTAATTTAATCTTTTGTTGTTTCTATTGAATTACGTAGTCTGTGTCCAGTACATGGTGAAGAAGCCATTATTTGCACTTCTACACATTCGATCATTAATATTCAACTTACCTATTTCACAGTTCCTTCCAGTAAATCCACTATCACATGTGCAGGTGTACTTGTTCACGTGATCATTGCATGTTGCGTTGTTCTTGCAAGGATTTGACTTGCATTCGTCAATATCTGTTAACGTTGCAACAAAAGTAAAGACATTTCCCAACAATCTTAAAACTTTTGCATGTATATTTGTATTGTATTGCATTTATATTTTATCTGAGAGCTATTTGAAAATTATCTTAGGATTAAGTGTTTCTCTCGTTAAACAAACATATTGTTTGTAAATGTTTTTGTCACTCGGTATAGATGTAATTTGTCAAGTATATGTTTCGACGAATCATATACTTGACAAATTATATATATTTTTATTGTTATTATCTTTTTTGTGTAAGTTTTAATTTCTTGTTCCAATGGTTCTAAAGTCACCAGAACTATTCCACTCTAGATAACATTGGTTAACCTACGTTTCTAAGTATTTATAGTTCGCTTACCTATCTGACAGTTTCTCCCTGTAAAGCCAGCAACACATGCACACGTGTAGTTGTTCACATGATCAGTACATGTTGCGTTGTTCAAACACGGGGAACTTTGGCATTCATCAATATCTACCAGAACACATCAATCAATGATTACATTGTATATACATATGTCTGCTTACAGACAAATGAGAAATATTTATTAAAAACAATGAGAATATTTACCTATTTCACAGTTTCTTCCAGTAAAACCACTTTCACATGTACAGGAGTAGTTGCTCACGTGATCATTGCATGTTGCGTTGTTGAAACATGGGGAACTTTCACATTCGTCAATATCTGAAGAAGAAAATGCAAAGTTTTCAATAAAATGAGAAAACCCAAGTATTTTTGAGTCCTAAACAAGAGGACTTACCTATTTCACAATTCCTTCCAGTAAATCCACTATCACATGTACAGGAGTAACTGTTCACGTGATCATTGCATGTTGCATTATTTCTGCATGGTAAGCTTTGGCATTCGTCGATATCTTCAAAAAGGAACATTCCCATTAATTAACAATATAAGCGCTGAATGGTTTTATATGGTCTTTTTGTAGGCATACCTATTTCGCAATTTCTTCCAGTAAAACCACGTTCACATGTACAAGAGTACTTGTTCACGTGATCAGTGCATGTTCCATTGTTCTTACATGGAAAGCTTTGGCATTCGTCAATATCTGTCAAATTAAGATATATATTATGAGCTTCTTAAATTCCATACAAAATGTTTTATTTAGAAAACTGAATATGTTACCTATTTCACAATTCCTTCCAGTAAAGCCACTATCACATGTACAGGAGTACTTGTTCACGTGATCAGTGCATGTTGCATTGTTTCTGCAAGGATTTGGCTGACAATCATCAATATCTGTAAAAATACACGAAAGTTAAAATTTCAAAAAGCATGACCTATCGGTCTAAAATCATGACAATTAAATATCGTTTGTGATTTGAAATTAGAGACCTTGTAGCTGCCTAATGCAAGTCGCTTACCTATTTCACAATTCCTTCCAGTAAAACCACTACGACATGCGCAGGTGTAGTTGTTCACGTGATCAGTGCATGTTGCATTGTTTTTGCATGGTGAGTTTACGCAGTCATCAATATCTGTAAAAAAAAAGAGATTTTACATGACTATGAAAGGTTCAGCGCGGTGTACGTGCCTTGCCGCGACCATATGATGTTTTCTAGAATTGTTCGATGTGCCTTGTCGTGCCTTGACCGCATCCCTGCGCCGTGAGCTTTTCATAGTCATACGAAATGTGCTCTATCATTATATTATCATACATATCATTTTCCGAAAACTGTAGTTGAAATAAAGAGTTGAAATTAGTCTTGGAAAAACAGTCAAGTCAGAGACAAAAATACAAACAAAGATTGTAGCATTACGTACACAATCTTTCCTTACCTATTTGGCAGTCTCTACCAGTATACCCTGCCATACAATTGCAAGTATAATCATCTTTTCCCTGGATACACGTCCCTTGGTTCTTGCAGGGGTTTGAGTTGCACGAGTTGTTCTTGCTATCATCTTTTATAGATACTGAAAAAGAACATGATTATATATTTGCCATATGCATTGCCAGGCATACAACATGAACAACTTACATGATAAACTTAAAATCCCATATGCCCTTTCAGTTTCAATATTACTTTTTAGGCATTTTTCAGCAACAACGTTAGTTGAATTGGCTATATATGCAAACATACAAAGGTAAACGTTTTGAATTAGGTTTTCCGGTTTGCAAATTTTTCTCAAGGAAAAACACACAAAATACGATTTCGGATCGGCGTGAACCCAACCCCTTTTAGTCTCAATATTAGGTTTTTCAGCAACAACGTTAATTTTGCTATATATGCATGCAAAAAATACAAGGATAATTTTAAAATATGTTTGTTACCTTTGCATCCATATAGCTCAGCACGCAGAAAAGGCTTCCTCAGCCATGTCAAAGGATGAAAGCGAACCATCAGGGCTTGTACCATTGGTAATAGTTTATTGAACACTACCTTGTCTTTGTCAGAGTTACCAGTGAATACCTTCAATGATGATGAATAATCAGAAGAAAAGATGATTGATATATTTTGAAGAGATGGGGACAATTATCATCATATCAAAATCATCATTGTCATCAGTTAGTGCACGACTTTCTGAACGAGAAGTACCAAGATCGATCCTCACGGCCCCACACTTGTTTCGACTTCTTTCTATCCTGTGTAGCTTTGAGTAGCTTTAAATACCCGTAAAACGGAGCATTGAGAAGAAGAGTGTACCGCCGGCTTCCCTAGGAGTCCAGCTTACTTCTAGCTGAAGGAACTAATGACGCTTAGTATTAGTGCTTTTCTTATCATCAACTTAACATCATAAACATAATCATGTACATCGAAATTGTCGCCATTACATCATCATCTTCATCTTCATGATGATCATCATAATCACCATCATCATCACTATAATAATAATGATAATAATAATAATAATAATAATAATAATAATAATAATAATAATAATAATAAATAATAAAAATAATAAAAATAATATTAATAATAATAATAATAATAATAATAATAATAATAATAATAATAATAATAATAATAATAATAATAATAATAATAATAATAATAATAATAATAATAATAATAATAATAATATTTTCCACAGCAGATCCACATAGTGGTTATTCTTTTGCTGGCTCTCACACTCACAACCTCTACATTAAATATTTTTAATACATCACTCCTCACATGTTGATTTTTTTTATCATCATATAGTAACTAGATAACTAGATAACTAGATAACTAGAATAAGAGTTATAACGACCCTGTTACCTTATCAGTCCCATCAGCTTCTTTTACCGTCATCCATTTCGCCCCGTCATCACTGTAACTAAGCTTATACGTCATGACATAGTTCACAGTCCCCCACCAGTCGATCGCGCCACCCTGGGTCGCAATTCCAGAAATCTTAGTCACGTGACCAAGCTTGATTTGGATCCATGGAGCTTTGTCTTTATCACTGGGAGCCCAGCCACCAACTGAGGCTAACCCTGTGGAGCTGTGCAGACGAGCGTTAGCAGGACCATTGTGAGCGGAATACGAAGATGAGGATGTCAACAATGAATCGGGTAGTCGTTTGTCTTCGAGACCAATTGGGTTGGAGCATTCAGAGACTATTGCAATTAAAGAAAAAGACGATCAGAGGAAAATGTAAATATATCAAAATAACGTATCAAAGATACCGTATACAATCTTGAAAATAATGCCATTACCATATATGGTATTGTAGGTGAGAAGTAGCAAAAGTAACTTTGATTAGCGCACGAGATTTTCTTCTTTTTTTTTAACAGGCTGAACAATAGGCATATCTTTGACACAAATGTCATTCTGAGTCCACATATATTCAGATTGATGTGATATTATTTACATTGCCGCTTTTGTCGAAATCAAGTGTTTTAGGTAATATACGTTTCCTATAGATTATCATTCCCAGGTTTCAAGCTCTTTTTCTCCGACGCCCTACACGAGGGAAAGTTCTTCATACTGTGAATAGTTTACAGCGATGATCACGAATAGCAAATAGTTCCCTTCACAGTTCCCTGCGCCATCTCGAAAGGTAGCCGGGTTTTTGCATTGAAGCGAGACGAATGTTGAGCTTGCAATGATAGAGGCACGTGAATAATTGTCCGGCAAGGTGTTAAAAGGTTCTCTATCATTGCAAGCTCAACGTTCATCTCGCTTCGATGCAAAAGCCAGGCTACCTTTCGAGATGGTGCAGGGAACCGTGAAGGGTGAACGTAGTGTTTACAAGTGTTGGTATAGTGATTCTAATTTGCAAACCATTTTCACAATAGATGTTTTCATTTTCTTTGTACTAATAACAACGGTTAGTTGGCAAAACCACAACAACATACGTCACTGTACGTCCACCTATTGTGAATATGTTGTTTTTTACTTATATTAAATTAATACGAAAGTTTACCTTTACTGCAGCCGTAGAACTCAACTCTTAGTCCCACACTATTTCCATTCCATAAGACAGGGTGTATCTTTATGTACTCTGCATTTACTGCTGGTCCCATCAAGTTCTGATGCTCCGTATTCCTGTCTGAGTTTGCAATGAAGTACTGTTAACGAAAACAGACTATTAATTAATGGAAATAATATTCGTTTTTCAAAGAATACCATCTTCTCTGTCTTTTTATAATCTTCACCATCATCGTCATCATTACCATTATATCATCATTACCAACATCATTATCATTATCATCACAATCATAAATCATCCGATTACATTTATCAACGATCATCGATCACCAATATCATAATCTTTTAAAATAAAGATTAACGCAGGTATAATACGACTTTTCGAAGTCACTGACTTCATTTTCAAGTTTTAATTAAAACGTAGTTGGATTGGTTTTAAACACTATAACAAAATCGTTAGAAAATCGTTACTAATTAGAATATCAAAATCATCATTACCACCACCTTCGATCCTTCATCACCATCTTTATTATCATGCATCAAAGTAGCTAGCAACCTAACATCACCAAATTATCATTATCACCACATAATTAATCATCGCCATCACGGCCATCTTCATCATCAAGCATCATAACTACTTTCTCAATACCACACAACATTTTGATTTCAATTTATTCTTCTTTATTGACCAGCATGTTATCCCCTGTCCTCCCCCCTTAGTACCTTAATTGATCCTTGGCTATAAATACCATTCCAATGTTTCCCGTCGTAACCATAGTGAACGGTGTAATATCTCACCCATTGATCCCCTGATGGATTTCCTTGGGTTCCTATAGCAACGACCTTGAATACTTTGCCAAGGTCAACACTAAGCCAAGGAGAGAAGTCCAATGTCCCAGACCTCCAGCATCCACTATATAACGCGGAGGGAAGGTTGTCGAGTCTTGCTTGATGAGCGGGGTATTTGGCACTGAAGATACTGGATGATGTGATGTGTTGGGCAGGGATGGTGCCATTCTGCATTCCTAGTTTATTTCCACAACCTTGGAAATCTGAGAATAATAATGGTGATGCTGATCATCATATTCATTATCATCGAAGACCATCTTCACCGCCATTATAAGCAACATATAGTAAGCATCATCATCACATCACCCCCACCATCATCATTATCATAGTAACCACCATCATCATCACCACCACCACCACCACCACTACCACTACCACCACTACCACCTGCAGTATATATCAATATCATAGTCATCATCATGCTCCACCATCACGAAAAGTTTCATACTCATTCTGAGTTGATGATATTTTTAGCACGATAAATCGACTAAAGAAAATAAGTTCAATTGCAATGTTTAGATTTCTTTAATAACTATAATTTTACTCAAAAATATTTTGACTTTGCGCCGATTTTCGACAAAAATTGGCCATACAACTCACAGTAAGATTCCGAAAAATTTGCATACTGATTCTGATCGAGTTGTGTCAGGATAATTTTAGCGTATTTTTGGGCCATACAACTGACAGTAGCCTACATATTTGCGTAACTATTCTGAGATCATCATCGTCATCATTATATCACCACCATCATCATCAACGCCATTACCATCACCACCATTTTCACCACCATCATCATCACAATCATGTAGTGATCATCATCATCATCACCATTACCATCACCACCATCATTACCCAATCATATATATAGCCATAATCATAATCATGGTTATCAATATCATCATCACCATTGCCATCACTATGCCACCACCTTCATTTTCTCAAATCTTTTCCTTACCAATGCAGCCATATAGTTCGGTTCGTAAAGCGATATTGTTGTTCCAAGAAACTGGGTGTATTCGCACTGAACGAGCTGAAAACGATGGAGAGATGATGTTCTTCACAACAGTATCAGCATCCTTGTTTGCAGTGAATACCTAACAATTGAAGATAGACTATAGTTTTACTTTGCCAATGGATTGGAAGTTCAAACGTTCAAGTACAGACAATTTACGAGGAATATATGGGAAAAAAGCTGTTTACAAAACAGTCATCTATGTGGGGGAAGGTAAAGGACACAACAGTTTCAGCATCCTTGTTCCCCGTGAATACCTAACAATTGTAGATAGACTATTTTTACTTTGCAGTAGGTTTAGAAGTTTAAACGTTCAAGCACATACACAACCAGCACTGGCATTAATGGCATGAGTTATCTAGCGGTAAGAGCGCTGACCTTTCACCACTGTATAGCCTGGGTTCGATTATCTATTATGGCCTAGCGGTGAGAGCTAGATATGAACAAACTTCATTATTAGAACAGTTGATGTGGTCTACAGCTATTAGTCTCATAAAAAAACCATGAAAGCCAAATTTCCAATCGAAACTGGTTGGACGTGTAATCTGTATGGAAACGGCTGTAACAAAGTTGCTCTCTTTTACAAAACGCCACCACGCACTCCGATACCTCTTGGATTGATGAGGGGGACATGGGGGGGGGGGGGGATCCTCAACACCGCAACAACGCAAAAAATATTAATCAATACCGCAATCTCCCTCATTAATGTCTCACCAATTTATGACCTTGATTCATATCCTTTATGATGAGACTAGGATGGCCACCAACAAGTCATACTAATGGGCCGGGTGGAAAGTTTCGTATCATGATCAGAAATACCGTATGCAATCTTGAAAACAATGCCATTACCATATATGGTATTGTAGGTGAGAAGTAACAAAAGACTTTGATTAGCGCACGAGATTTTTTTCTTTTTTTAACAGGTTGAGATTGCAACAGAACACATTGGCGGATCTAGGGGTGGTGAATAGGGTGGCTAGAACACCACCACACACCCCCCCCCCCCCCATTTTTGCTTATTTCTGCTTTTTATTGTGTTTTATTTGATGAGTAACATATGAACAATGCACAAATACCAAAATGTCGCTTCACATTCACCCCCCTAAAATATTCCTAGATCCGCCACTTGAACAATAGGCATATCTTTGATACGTGGTAGATTGTTATCCATTTCTCAACAAAGACGTCTGGCGTAACATACGGCGTAGTAATCGCAAACGAACTATGTAGATACTTAAGTTTTAATGCGGATAAAAACATCACTAATTTTTCTAAAAAATCAACATTTGCGCAAAAATTATTAATGCTTATATTTCACAGCATGTACCGCCGCGAAAGTGATCCCCGCCGCAATATTGATCCCGCCGCAATAATGATTCCCAAATCGCCGCAATATTGATCCCCGCCGCAATAATGATTCCCAAGTCACCGCAATAATGATTCCCGCCTCAATAATGATTCCCAAGTCGCCGCAATAATGATCCCCATGGAAATGATAAACCTGGACAACTCGGGATCGATGGAGCATGTCACATTTAAAACAAACATATCAAATTTCATTCTCTACCTCGTGGATTCCTTTCTGGACATCGTTGTAGGAGGCCTTGTAGTATGGACTTCTTTAAACTATATTACATTTCCATTCTTCTGCTGTTCGCTCATGTTGATATTATCACTGGGAGTTAAATGAGCAAAGTACTTTGGACAAAGATGACCAGGATATGTTTATAGAACAATCATAGTTGTTGAGGTTCTCATAAAATTCCACAAATATCCTATTATATCATCGCTTCTAACTACTGTGCGACAATGGGGATTGCTTGATAAAAACTGGCTTTACTACAAATAATTGATTTTAATTTAATATTTCTATGACGAGACCGCTTTAAAAATCTAACTCGGTCAAACTTAAATTTGATCTCACATATTGTTGAAGCGAAGTTAATCTCGTTTAACTGTTTTACTAGCTTGACCTTAACAGATCACCCTGATATCATTTGAATATAAAATTGAAACTCCAACTTTGTAGTTGATTACATGAGCTACACAGAAATTATTGAGACTTCAAAAATAGTACAAAAAAGATAAAATACAGCACTACATAGATAACGAAGATGAAAGGCAGTATATAGATAATGAGTTTCAATATATAAAATAACTTTTGAAATGATAGCTAAAACGCGTTATATTTAACACTTCATGACACAAAAAAAAAGCAAACAAAAAGAAAAGAGAAACAAATATTAAACGAAAACACAAAAAGGGATTCACATATATGTGTTTAAATGCATGGGAAAATATAGAAATAGTCCATGCTCCATCGATCACGAGTTGTCCAAGTTCATAATTCCTTGGGGATCATTTTTGCGGCGACTTGGGAGTCATTATTGCGGTGGGAATCAATATTGCGGCGACTTGGGAATCATTATTGCGGCGGGGATCAATATTGCGGCGACTTGGGAATCATTATTGCGGCGGGAATCATTATTGCGGCGGGGATCATTTTCGCGGCGGTACACAGCACCTCCTGAATTTTACTGCTATATTTTTAACTATAAAAAATTAAAATATTTCAACCTATTATTACCTTTATTACTCCATTCGTCTTGTAAAACGTCCATGTCTTCTCATCGACGCTGTACGATAACCTATAACTCGTTACCCAGTCCTTCGCTGGGCTCAACGATCCTCGTCCCTGGGTCGCAACCCCTGTAATGACCTTACGACCTCCAAGATAGACTTGAAGCCACTGACTGGCATCGTTACGAGACGGTGACCATCCTGTTGTTAGCCAGGAGTAGTACGGTTTGAGGTTAAGGCGACTTTGCCAAGGTCCCTGCCAGAAGCTGAGCTCGGATGAAGCAGTGATCGCACTGTCAGGGATATGTTGACTCTCGATTCCAAGAGGACTTTTACATTCTATAAGTATAGGTCAATAGTTATTAGGATGATGGTCGAAGGTGTATTTAAAGTGTGGAAACCTAATCAGCAATAAAAATAGAAGCATTTTCAAGCTGAGATCGGATGAAGAGGTAATCCAACTGTCGAGGAAATGTTGACTTTCGATTCCAAGAGGACTTTTACATTCTTAAGTATACCGGGGAAAATAGTAATATGATGATGGTGGAAGGTGTGGATTTTAAGTGGAGAAATACAGCAATAAAGATATAAAACTAGTGGCATTTTCACCATTTTTCTCAAGGCAGAAAGATCTAAAACAATCTCAAGCATTATAACTGAAATTGTTTTATTTTGAATGTTTTTTTTGGAAGAAATATACAGCACCAAAACTCAGTATAACCCCCATAAGTTATTGAATACATTAATTTGCCGCTTGTGTTTAGATGTTTTGGAAACCTTTATAGCGTAGAAAGATGTGAAATTATCTTAGCTAATGATTATACCTGAAGTTGTCTTATTTTGAATGTAGAAATATAGCACCATATCTCAGGATATCCCCTGTAACTTAACGAATATGTATCTATTTTGCGCTTTTTGGATCATTTTACTACCATCAAAAGCGATGTTTTGTAGGATTTTACAGCATAGAAAGATTTGTTTATATCAAACGTGAATTGAAAACTTCGCTTTTCAGTCGTGCTTATAACATGCCTTAATTTTCCATATTCTATAATATAGCTCCTCCAATTTTCAGTACAATTCATATTAACGTTATAAAATTTCCTTATTAAACTTTAACAATTTTTTTTTAAATATTAGTATATAAAAAAATAGTCTAGTAAGTTTAATAATATTATTATGCTATGTCAAGTGAATAAATACAAAATGTTTAAAATGTTTTAATATGTTCGGCAAAAATGATTACTATTATTTTAATATTTACTATTTTAATTTGGTGAGGCTTCCCTCAAAGATGGTAGTAATACGTCGTCGTCATGTCGACGTATTTCAAAAACATATTTTTGAGTTTCACAAACATCTCTTGACCGTGCAAAATACTGTTTGAAGTGTCTGCAAAATTGATAAATGACTTTCAATATCTTTGATTGATGGCCGCCATCTTGGATGTACGTATTTTCAAGCTAAATGATTACACACAAATCTTAGCTCTCAAAGATTTGCTGATTTCTAAGGCAATTATGAGTCAAAAAACATTTAATTTGATTAAAAACTCTTCCATTAAGATTTCAAGTTTTTAAAACCAGTAATATTTTATAGGTATGTCGATTTGTATCTATTGTAATGGTCGTTTTCTAGCATTATTAACGTTGTTAACAATATTGGTATTATTATTGTTAAAAATGTGTAAGTACACATACAAAATATAGATAAAAGCGTGATTGAATGTTTCCTATAACGATGAAAATTAAATGATTCAAAACTATGATAACTCAAAAAAACTCCACCCCAAACAGTTTGAATTTAGTACGAAAAATACCGAGAATTCTAACATCGTTTACTTAACATAAAGTTATATAAACAAACTTTTACCTCAAAAATTAAAATTGAAATTAGATAGTCAACATATATCTCAAAACATACTAATGTGTTTGAAAACTCGCGTGATTTGAGCAGCAATTTCATAATCAATGGCGATTTTATCGCAGCGTTGTCGCTGCAATTTTAAGATGCTCGAAATTTAGTGCAACTCGACGCGATTTTCTCTCGCCTGAATTTCGAGCGTATTTGCAACTGCGGCGACAAAGCAGCGATAAAATTGCTATTGAAATAGCTGCTCATATCACGCCAGAAATGTGCTAATGTCTACGCGTACGTATATTTCCTCTTTTACTCCGACGAAGGGCTCGAAACGTCAGTAAAGCTAAGTCAACATTTTTTACGGAGCTACAAATTTCATTATATTATCGTTCATATCAAACACCGACGCAGCGTATACTATTTTACTCGCTAGTTTCCATTTCCATTTATCCTAAAAAATGTTACTGAAAAATATTTTGTGTACCCCCAAAAAATAACTTAAAGTAAAGCATGACATCAAAACTGAACTTGGCATTAAACAAAATAACATAACATGTATACGTAACATATATAGCACACAAAATATAGCATAACATTTATAACATCAATAACATAACACAATGCCATACATCCTAAAAAATGTTGGTAAATACATTTTGTGTATCCAGAACAATATCTTAAAGTTAAGGATGGCATAAAAACTTAACTTGGCATAAAACAAAATATAACATAACATATATACATAACATTTATAGCATACATAACATATATATACATATTATATATAAAATATACATAACATAACACAAAGCCATACCTGATGCGAAAACAAAATTAATCTTAATCGTCAGTATCATAAACAGTGTCCACGTTGCACATCGGAAATCCATGTAAAAAAGTCGTCTAAATTATACCACAAACTTTGAAAACGTTAAAAACTACTCAAATGTTTGCTAAACTTTTCTGGCACCCTAGAAGCCCCAAGAGGATCATATATATACAGATTTTTGAAGTTATATTGGGAACTTAAAGAAACGGGTAAAAACTCAAGTATTGCGCTTTAATGACGTCATTTGTCATGGTTAATGGTTTCTGTATGTACGTTAACGAGGATGAGGAGGAGTTATAGGGGCAAGGGGGGTATTCAAGCTATAAAGTCATAGATTCCTGGTATTAAATATATATTAGTAATTATATTTACTTAATCGTGAAGTTGGAATTATTTCAAAGATTGAATTTGAAAGATACTGTGCTCAATGTTTTAAGCCTTACTTGAGATACAACACACGTTTTATTTTAAGGCTCTAGGGGTGAAAGGGTTTCTTGTCTGATATACTATATATAAACGTTATGTTTTTATTCAGTGACTATTTTTAGTCACAATAACACTACTCAACCATGCAGAAACATCAAATTCATAGGCAGCAATTTGATTTGAATTCCATGCATAGTGTTTGTGCTCTATTCCACAGTAGCAATGTGATTCTATTTCATGGATATAAGTTTGTTCTCCATTCCACAGTAGCAATTTGATGTTATTTCATGGATATAATGTTTGTGCTCCATTACACAGTAACAATGTGATTTTATTTCATGGTATAGTGTTCGCGCTCTATTCCACAATAGCAATTTGATTCTTTTTCATGGATATAGTGTTTGCGCTATATTCCACAGTAGCAATTTGATTCTATTTCAAGGATATAGTGTTTGCGCTATATTCCACAGTAGCAATGTGATTTTATTTCATGGATATAATGTTTGTGCTCTATTTCACAGTAACATTTTGGTGTTATTTCATGAATATGGTGTTTGCGCTTTATAGTTTACGTTATTGACATCATTTTGTGAGCAAATATATGTAAATAAATAGAGAACAAATTGCTGTAAAAACATTTTTAACCTGGCCACATGAAAGGATTTGTAACTAGTATCAGAGTAAAAATGGTGAAATTTATGTTGGTAAAAGTAAAACATGTCGAGTTTGAGCAGCGTTTCATGCAGGATTTAGCTTAAGGGAACTTAAAAAGTAAAAATGGTGAAATGCATGTAATGTTTGAGCAGAGTTTCATGCAAGATTTAGCTTAGAAGGGAACTTTATCATTCAAAAATAGCAATAGCGATAGCAAAGTATTTGAAGCATTTTCTCAGCTCCCTAAATGGCCTAATTAATACTTTTAGAAAGGATTAATATATTTAATTGGCTATGCTCAAAAAAGTAAGAACTAGTTCCGTTTCCTGCTCCCTGCTAGTAGAGGAGCGGTTTCTGCATGAATTCACTTGGGTTTTTTTCGTATCAACCAAATCAATGACGTGATTACTTGTTGCCTTGGTAACGCTAACGACATTCTTTGAATACCATGGTTTTGCTAAAACTTTTGCAATTGACAGGTTTGGATTTACAACTATTTTAAGAAACTTTGTTTCGTTAGTAATTGATCATTCTTGAAATTAAGGGATTGTGGGTATACTTTTAAATAAGTGCATACAAGTGCAAATAATCCATGAGATACTTACAATCATTACTAAATTAAAATCAGTGAAACAGCTTTTCGTCTTTGACAACCTTTTTGAAAAAGATGTAATAGAAATATCTATTAAATGTTAAGAAATCGTTTTTAAACTCATTAATAATTCATGAGAACTAGCTAAACAAAGATAATCACTACCGTGAACGATTTTTTGGTTATCAGTGATCTTCATTAGCAAAAGATCTGGCCAACTTTTGCTTTGGATTTCTCCAAGAATTATAAATGATTTGAGAAGCCAGCTGAACAAGCGCATGAAAGAGTGTTTCCTCCTCTATCGAAATTCTTCGAAGTTGGTTAAAAAGAATTCAGTTGCGGCTGCGTTTTTTCAGAATATCTGAGAAGACACTCTTTGTCGTGTTTGATCCAGTATTATATGAAAGAAACCTTAAGCATTTAAGGAAATGATCGATCATTCTCAGTCATTAGTTTCTAGGTTACTGATAGTGTTTATATACTGCAGATTGTGTCTGCAGGGTTATCGTATGTTGTCTAATGATAATTATAGTTAATTATATCAGTCATCACTTTCACTTTCCATTCATTCATTCATTTGTTCGTTTATTCATTTCTTTTAAATACTTTAAAAATTAAATTGATGAGAAAATAAATAAATAAATTAATTAATTAATAAGTTATCCCTTAGCTTCACCCATTCATTCATCCATCCTTTCATTCACTCATCCATTCACTCACTCATTCATCCATTCAAAATTTCTCCATTAATAATTGCTCCAAAAGTTATACAAAATTCACCACAGGTATCCCAAGCTTTTATCGCGGCGATCATTTAAATTGGAGATCATTTTATAGATTGCTTTAATTGCTTCAAATTAAATCAATTTACATAGATAAAAACATACTAACATTATGCAAAAAGACGTTCTCTTGAAACTGAAAACACAAAACACAAAACAAAATACAACATATGCGATAAATTAACAAAGTAACATAGTCCCTTTCAAAATATTCTTAAACCTCGCTACGTTTATTTGTCAAGAACATTTTGGCAATTCAGAATTACAACCTATATATGAGAGATTTCTTTCCATTTTTGCTAAATTATCTTTTTCTACGTGCTTTACCTAAAACATATTTCGTTGCATTTTTATATTCAGGGATTCTTGTTATCAAAACCAAAGGGAAAAATGCAGGAAAAATGAATAGCAAAGTTAGCACCAGCATGTCAACAACAACCCGCCATCTTGTTTGTTCCTCGTCTTCATTTGAATAAAAGAAATTCAAAATTGCGTATATATAATACGCTGTCGAAGTTATGACAAAAGGTGCGAAAAAGGCAATCACTGTCTTGATAAACTTTCCAGCGATTTTCTGAGTTTTTCTTCTTGCCATTTCGACTTTTTCTTTCGTAAATGTCGATGTGACTTCATGTACTGAATTTTTGTTGGCTGGTTGAAGAATTTTCTTGTACGCTGTTTGAAATATTATGAAGTTAATTAGAATTGGTAAAACAATAAAGATATGAGCAAATATTATTAAATGAAGCTGTGGATAGATATTTAAAGCGTACAAACTGGAGAAGATTAAATCCACTGTAAAAACAACAACAAGAAAGGTCTTTATATTCCTTCTTGTGAAGAACTTGCGATTCCAATGTGGGTAGGTCAGTCCACTAGTTCCTTCAATAATGGCAAAAGTATTTATTAGTGTTCCATTTGCGAGAAAAAATTGTGTCAATATAATATTAAAAGTCCTAAGTGTTTCGTTTTTGATTGTTAAGGTCGTTTCGTTTATTATTTCGTCCGCAATCATCATCGGAGCGAGGACAAATCCCATAAGCCAAGCGTTCAGCAAATGCCAAATGTCTAGCGTGATTTTTGGTCTGTTGAGATTTCGTTGTGGGTTTACGTTAAGAGCCCAGAGTAAAATCCCATTAACAGCGATGACACCAAGACCAAGTATCGCTATCAAAGATGAGTTGATGTATATGACTTGTTTTTTGAAAGATAAAATATCTTCATGGCTCGTTTGATTGTTCATCTTCTTGTTCTTCCCAGTTGGCCGTCTCCTCTCTTGTTGCTCTCAACAATTTCAATTTTTAAAACAAACTAGTGATCGCAGTGGTTCTTTTGTGCCAACACTTTCGTATTTTTCTTCCTTTCTTTTTCTTTTCAAATATAGATTTCTGTTTGCTATCTTTTCGAAGAATTAGTAATATTTAGCTTTCCTATAAGAAGAAACACCTCGGTCTCTATATTATGGCACTCTTCCGATCCATCAAATGTAACTGCTTCTTCACATTTCTTCGTAGTCGTTATTCTTATTTCTCTTCGTTTTTTCTTTACTTGACCAGTTTAGTTTTCAGCTAGTTTCTTGACGTAGAGAGTATAGTACTGTACTCAACGAAGCTCCGTTTCAGTATCGCTTCTGTCCATGATGCACTGATATGTGAAGGCGATTTAAACTCTTCTACGGGAAAGATGTAATTCATCTAGAGTTTGTTTGTATATTGTTCCTTTTAGCAGCTAGGTACGTGTAAACTACTCGTTTCTTTTCTTTCTTTTTCTATTTCTCACTGATTAATTCAACTCAATTGATATGCATGAACTGGAGGCACTTTGTGACCAATTAAGTTTTAAGATATAGATAATTGTTATTGGGTGGGTTTCTCGTATCTACACAATCTCTGTAAGTGTAGTGTCAGTTTTTTCTTTCTTTTCTCAGCAACGTATTATATGTTTTACCAATTCTTGGTCTTGTCGTTGTTTTCGGGCTCCGCCAGTACAAGTTCTTGTTCGATGTTCGAAGAGAGCGTCAATACTTTAAATTATTGACTGAATGGACTAGTGAGATTACATGACAATATTAAATCCGTCTCTGGCACTTCCACTTCCGAAATTTCTGAATGACTTTAATTAATAATTTGTCCCGCCTCCATTTCACTTTTTCCGTTCTCGCAAAGACTGAATTTCATGTTACTGTATAGTACATATCCAAAGCGTTTATTGAACAGTTTTAATATCTATGTTAGGATCTACAGCAATTTGCAAATTACTTTTAGTTTTGTGTGTGGATAAGATAAAATATTGAAAATCGAAACTACCTCTGCGGTTTGTTTGACGTTTGGAAGTAGTCAGTACACATGGTACATTTTACAGTGAACTATACAAGAACTACAAGTAACACATACCCAATCAAAATTCGTTTTTATTTGAAAGTATCTATACAAATGTGTGCGGCCAAAACGTACCATGCAACGTATAGAATGAACAAATACAACTAATTAAAAAGAGGATTCAGTTTATTCACCTTCCGTTCAACCGAAAGCTTATTTAATTAATTTTTAACGAGTTATTTCATTTTAATTTTTACCTAGCTGGGAGCTGCGTAAGGTTATATATATTAGCGGCGTGGTAAATATAATAAGCAATAAAGACCGAATTTCGTTCAAAATATTCACATTGTTTAGTACCCGGATGATGGGCTAGTAGCCCGAAAGTTTGGTTGAATAAAATCAATACAGGTTGATGAGACGTGTCAGTTTTAAATGAATATCACAACCTATACAAACATTTATAGAATTTCGTTCGTTCATTTGCCCTCTTGTTTGTTTGCTTGATTTTTTGCTTGTTCGTTTGCTTCCATGCTGGCCTAGCCTGATACTCAGGCTAATGCTGGCCTTAATTTGTCATTTTTCTTCGCATTTAATTTTCCCTTCATTCAATCCCTTTCTTTGACACTCCCATGCAAAGTTTATGTAGTTCCTTTTTTCAGTTTAATATACTTGACTTTATTAAAGTGCGTTAATCAATCATTGATTGAAAGAAATTGGCCTCATACCACGAAAACCATTTCAATGCAATACCATTCAAATGTCACTGACAAAGTTGACACCGAAAACAAAAAGATATAAAACTCCATAATGTTTAATATTAATTTAAATTAAACATTTTGAAAATGTTAATTTAAAAGTGAATTCACTTTATCAAAACCAACATTAAATTTTTGATATTTCAATTCATATTTCAAGTTCAATCAATAAAAAAAAAATAGAAAAAATTAGAATAAAAATAACAGTTATTTATTCGTTTTGTTTGGCATATGCAATAAATACAATAATTTTTAAATATCTATAAAAATACATTTTTTTTTTAAGTTCAGAGTTCTCAGTGCCGCGCGCGCAAAATTTAACAAAATGCGCGCGGGAAAATAATTATATACAGCCGCGCGGAGAATGATACCTAGCAATATTTCCTTACCCCTCCCCCGGAAGGTATCCCACGCATGAACGTAATGAATGATCGGAAGAGTTGTTTTTTTGATCTATAACCTTTTCTTGATTTTCATCGCTATTTAAACTTCAAGAAAAACTAAACTAATTCATGGAGTAAAAGAAACTATCACGGAAAGAACAAGTTAGTGTTTTACAATGGCTGAGTTTGAATTTGACGATTCGGGAATATATTCGACGAAGCGTCCTCTTGAAGAAAGATGGCCGCCTTTAGGAGCAGCGATGGATTCAAGCGCTCAAGAAAACGGCGAAGAAATCAGAAAGTAAGTAATATTAGAGTGTTAATATATAGAGTAAACTCTTAAGTTTATTGTGTAAAGTTTTTAAGGCAGAAAAAGGCGATGAACGAGTTGAAATAGTTGTTTTTGCTCCCATGTGTTTGCTCGCTTCGAATTTTCCGCGTCGCTTGCCCCAGTTGTTTATGTCGAAATTCGAGGCGAAAAAACACACTTTTCTTCCCTTTCCTAATCTATTTTTATATCTAGTTAGTATAATGTACTATTTTCTAACCAATATAATTTTTTTTATTGGAATACATTGATTTTTTATTGCTTTTTCGACAATTTTCCAAAATGTTGTACAGGCTTTCGTGCGCTCGAGCGTTGATTTTTTTTCGGTAAAATTTAAAGTTCCAATTGGTACCATATGATTTTGTTTTTGTCTTATTTTGTAAATGATTAAATTCTTTTGCTTTTTCTCATCATAATCTTTAGCACATGATAACATTTTTGCTCCATGAAATTCAATTTTCTCGCGAAAATAAGTTACCATTCTAGAAAAGACGAAAAGTTTACGTCAAATTTTCTTCAATCAGTAAATATTCCAAAATCATTAGAAAAACACTGAATTTGATAATTAGATAAGATTTACACTTACTAACCGTAAAAAATAATTATAACTGAAGTATATTTTCAAAAATTACATTGATAGTTTAGATTAGTAGGTATCTTGTAATTTTTTATGGTTGGTAGTTTTGATTAATTATTTATAACTTAATGTACTCTGGGTGTTTTGTCTTATTAGTATAATTTTCCCTTCAAATATAATTCAATTTATATCAAAATATTATTACAAATTTAGTCCGAAATCTTACATTGCACATTGTATTAAATAGCCATTTGGTATTTAACAATGGTTCATATAATTATAGGGGGCTTGATTAATTAACATTTTGAAGTACCTTATAATTTCTAGACTATTGAAGTCTAGAATAGCTTGGAATGTAAAATATGAAAAGACGAATTATATAAATAATACTCAATCATTTGAAATGACCTATTGCCTTGGGCAACATTTTTTAAAATAGGTGTATCTGGGTATAAGATTACTTTCATTCTTTAATGTTCCACACTTACCCAAATGTAGAAATGAACTATGGTTTTTATTGTGCTCACAATGACTTAATAACACATAATTTGTTAATTGGATTATTTTTAAAATGAACATTATTATTGTGTAGATTGTTGTTGGTTATTGTTGTTGATTTTTTGACATAAACTAAATAATGGAATGGAGCATAGATGGAGGGGTAGGGATCGAGAGGAGTGCACCATGGCCTTCCTGGGAGATCAGCTAACTATGCTAAGTTGTATTATTACATTATAATATTTTCCGAATAGTAATATTTTTTGGTAATTAAAGCAATTTACTTCAAATATTATTACCGTACTATGAAGAAAATTACTATTCAGTATTGTCCTAGTTAATATTTTAGCAGTTTCGTTATTTAAATGTATTATGAATTCATTTTTTTCTTCAACATGTACAATCAGACTGCTAGCTCTTCAGACACTACCTATTTCAAACAGGGAAAAGATTACAAAAATAGTTCATTACCATTGGTTAAATAAAATGGCTATTTACACGAATGTATTAATTTACTACCCCTTTTTTTACTCTGACGAAGGGCTAAAGCTCGAAACGTCAGTAAAGTTAAGTCACCAATTTCTTATGGTGTTACAAATTTCATTATATAACCTAATGTCTATTATTAATTTACTATTTAATATGTTTTTGATTTTTGTAAAAAAACAATTTCGATATTTTATTGTTGATTTTCTTATGTAAAAAAATGTTAAAAGAGAAAAAACCATTATGCAGCAATCAAAAAAATCCATTAACATGACAAATGGTTTTAATATCTATGTTGTGACTTAATGACATGGCATTGTACTTCTAGTAGATGTGCTGAGATTGATGGGAGTATTTAAAATACAGGATGGTTAGATATATGCTTTTGTTTGTATTCCATAAGAAAATAATGTGATAAAAGTAAATAATACAACTGGAATTGTCAGTTTTTGAATCTCTCATTGTGCAATATAATTAAGCTTACGTCAACTCAACCAATGGTCACCTTATTGTCTGGATTGCTTGCCACAAAACTGTGAAATGGTTAAAATTAATATGCAATGGTTTTGACATATTTGACAAAGTATTCTACAAGAGACATGCTTGTAAACCATTACAGATAACTGTAATATATCCTGTGCTTATAACACCTGTGTATTAATCTCAGAAATATTAAAAACAGTACATTCAATTTTCTGGTTATATTTAGAACCTTATAAACATAATGACTTAAATGTTATGTTTTCAAACACAAAGCCACAAGAGTGCTGTGTAACCTCATAATTTTAGTATATTCTATTCATTTAACTTTCTAATATTCAAACGAATGAAAAAATATAAAATCATTAAAAAAAACAGTCATTGAAAAACCACTAAATCCTATAAATCGGCTGGATTTGAAATGGTTCCCATAGCAACCTATTACCTTGAAAAGAATGTTGAAGAGTTTGGTCAACAAAAGATTGAGAGTTGAAAATGGTTTAAATTAGACTTACAAATGAGGCTGTTAAACACTCAACCTCAACACAAAAGAAAAGCTGTTTTCACCTTAAACTGAATCAGACTTCACAAAAAATATAATTGTTGGTGGCGATAGTGTTGATTGTGTTAACTACACCGGCAGATTGCAACTTTAAGGTTAGTTTCAGTTAAATGACAAAACTACAAATAATTAGTCTTGCAAATGGGGGGTGTTTAACATTAGAACTCAACACAAAGGGAAAGCTGTTTTCACCTTCAAATGGATCAAATTTAAACCAACAAAGCTATAATAATTATAATCTTGATTAGTTTTAAAGTTTTGATCAACTGTACATTTAAGATCAGTTTCAATAACATGTTTTTAAATGTACATTTTGAAAAGGTTTTTTTTTCTTGTTGTCACTTGCTAATGCTAATGTTTAAGTAAAGCTTACTAGATGTATATTCATGATGCAAGCTCTAGTTTAAGCTTTAGGCTTTGATATATAAAATAAATCGAAAATAATTCATTATATTACTGAATTGAAAGTACAATCTGGCTCTATTTTTAAGATACTTGTTTGTGTTTAAGTATATTAAGCTCAGTCTATAGTTTAAGCTTTGATACATAAAATCATACCCAAATAGTTTATTACATATTACCAGCTTACAGTCTGGTTTTCTATTTTAAAGTCATGTCTTTGAGCATTAAGTCTTCCCCATTATTAATTGTCAGGAAGTCGACTTCTGATATGTTGCAATCTGATCATCTGTTCTAGCTATTACCAGACAGTATTCATTGTATTAATACATTTTGAAAGGCTTCCTCTCAGCTTGTCATCTGATCATCAGTATATTAAGCTCTAGTTTAAGCTTTGATAAATACAATCATACCCAAATAATGTAGCTCATTACATTACCAACGTACAGTCTGGTTTTCTATTTTAAAGTCATGTGTTTGAACATTAAGTCTTCCACAGTATTGTCAGGAAGTCTTCTGATACATGTATGTTGCAATCTGATTATCTGTTCTATTACCGGTATTCATTGTCAGTATTAATAAATTCTGAAAGGCTCCATCTCAGCTTGTCAAGTGAAACTTCTATTATTAAAAGAAAAAGTGAAACATCATTTAGTACAATAAGCCACATGTGAGTTGATCAGAAATATTCAACAGAAATCACACAATATTGATGAATGCTAGTTTTGCAATTTTTCAGAATATTATATGGTAACATTGAAAGTGTCGATCAACTACATGTAGATATAATTATTATATTAAGTGGATTTTTTTTGGTGTTTTAAAATCTTAATTTCGTCAGCCCTAAAGAAAAAAATTTCATTTGAAAATATATTTGTAGAGAAATTAAGGTCCTATATTTTAAAATCAACTGTTGGTTTCATTTGTTTTTGGTTTCGTTTCACTTCAAAGTCATTACAATAGGTATTTTGAACATTTTACTCGTTGTTAAGTGTGTTTGCTATGAAAATCATTAGAGCAATGTTTTTTTTTTTAAATTAGAGGTGTCTTTTTTTGTTCTACATAATTTTTTTCAATTTTAGGGCCTTACTGGAAATTGCCTTTGATCCCTCATTGTATATTATAATTATATATTATTATATTTGGGGGACTTCTATTTCCCAGAAGCGATCACATTGTACAGAAACAAAGCAGGATTTCAAACTAGCGTTTTACTACTCCAGTGATTTCGATAGTGTTATAATTATGTACATGTAAATTCCATATCATCATTTTGATATTTTGCAATATTTCAGGCCTGACCATATAAAGCTGAGGGAACTAGAAGAGGAACATGAAGAGCTGAATTCATCTCTCATCTCATTGACAAACCACTTTGCTCAGGTAATAGTTGCAATTTAACTTCAAATTTTATTGGCCAGATTGATAAAAAACAATCTTTAAGCTTTATCTAGTATCCAAGGTGCCACATACATGTAATGCTACAACCAGGAATTTCCAAGAGTCCCTACTCTTACAAGATGCCTAGCCAATTTCTCTAATTCGTGAATTAATAAATTGGACATTGAAATTGATGATAACAATTTCTCTACAAAATTATAAGTGACAGTTGAAGAGTAATTCACTTCCCAGAATACATGTACATGTACATACATGAATAGTTCCCTCCTGTAGTGAAAGTTTGTTGATTGATTCACAGTACATGCTGGAATTATTATAATGTTTTTATATTTTTGTCTACTAGGTTCAGTTCAGACTGAAACAGGTTGTAGCAGCTCCTCAAGGCGATAAGGAGGTAACTATAGATACTGTAAAATTCATTGATCTATTCATTTATTCTTACATTCATTCAATCATCCATCTATTCATTTTATAATCCAATCAATCATTCATCCAGTAATTCATCCATTTCATCATTCATTCATTTATAAATCTGTTCATTCTGCCATCTATCCATCGTTTAATTCAAACACCAACCCACCCACCCATATATTTATTTCATTGTTCATTCATTCATGTTTCTGTTCATCAATCAATTAATTTACTAATTCAGTCATCTATTTTTTTCCAGTCATCTATTTCAGCCAACCATTTTTTTTTTCAGTCATCCATTTCAGTCATCTATTTATTTATCCAATCAATCATTCATGAATCCAGTCATTTATTAATTCTTTTATTCAATGACATTCATTCAACAATCCATCCATTTATTTATCCACCCATTGCTTCATTCATTCATTCATTCATTCATTCATTCATTCATTCATTCATTCATTCATTCATTCATTCATTCATTCATTCATTCATTCATTCATTCATTCATTCATTCATTCATTCATTCATTCATTCATTCATTCATTCATTCATTCATTCATTCATTCATCCATTCATCCATCCATTCATCCATCCATTCATTCATTGTTTCTGTTCATTAATAAATTAATTTACTAATTCAGCCATCTATTTGTTTATTCTTTTATTCATCAAACCATTCAATAATCCATTCAATAATCCATTCATTCATCCCTTTCATCATTCCATTACTCATTCAGTCATATTATTATTCTTTCTTGTAGAAACTATTGTCAGCCCTGGAGGATTTTGCATTTCAAGGTTGCCCCGATGTTAGGGGAGGCAGTAAGACTGTCAGTCAGTGTAGCAGTCCACCGCCACTTGACGTAAGTGAATTTGCATAAAAATAGTAATAAGTACTACTAAATGTGATCTCTTTCAATGATAAGTGAATTTGCATAAAATTGCACTAAATAGTACTAACTACCAAAACCAATCACTTTTAATGATAAAACCAATAGTTTTTGATATTGTGTGAAAAATCAACATAGTGTCTTTAAGACTCAGTATATATATAAGTCAACTTCGATTTTTGAAGCTTGTAGGTCGATGTTTTGATGTTGGAAGGTTGACTCATACAAACTAATAGGTAGCTACAGTAAATACGTTATACACAGTCAGGCAAATATCAGGGGCAGATCTAGGGGGTCCCAGTGGTACTGGACACCCCCTAGCACCACAACTACCCCTATTTTATTAAAGACATCTAGGAACCGGACATCCCCTAACACCTTAAGAGCCCTTCATTTGCAATTGGGAAACCCCCTGACAAATTTCTGAATCTGCCCCTGAATATGGTAGTAAAATGTTTAATAGATATACTGTTTGTACTCCATGTTAATACATATACATGTGTCAGGCAGGGTTCGTGCTACTCCTTAAACTCCTTGAAAACTCCTTAGGTTTAATTTACGTTTTTAAGGGCACTTGAAAAGCCCTTGAATTTTAGAAAACCAGCAAAAACTCCTTAAAAACTCCTTAATTCTAGCTAAAGTAGGGTAAAAATTCTAGTATTGCAAATTAAAGTTAAGTAAAAATTCTAGTATTGTACATCATTTTCGTAAATTGGTAAATTTTCGTATATCAAAGTTGTCGCAAAAAGTGCTTAAAAATTACTTTTTGGTCCTTGAAAAGTCCTTGAAAAGTCCTTAGATTTTGTTTACTGACATCAGCACGAACCCTGTGTGTATATGTAGGATGAGATAGATAGATAGCTTTATTATAATAACTCCTAGCAGCCCCCGGGCCGGCTGAAATATGAACTATTTTACAAATTAATATATAATTAAATTTAATGTAATGGACTATATATATATCAATAATATTTACAGATAGATAATAAAAGGATTTGTATAATGATATGATATATATAATGATATATATGATATACTGTTTGTACTCTATCCATGTCAATAAATTGTTAATTAATACATGTATGTAGGGGATGATATACTGTTTGTACTCTATTCATGTTAATACAAATACATGTATGTAGGATGACAGTAAAGACATTGGGCTCCAAAAATTGAAGCAGGACAGACTTATTGGACAGTTAAAACAACAGTTAGAAGAAATGGAAAGATGTGTTGCTGAAGATGCTAAGAATAGTCTTAGTGGTGAGATGGACCCTGAAAAACTGATAGAGAAACAGAGAATTGTACTGGAACAACTCAAGTAAGACATCTTACAACGTATTCTCTATTTTCACATTCTCTATTATTTTGTACTTGTGCAAATTTTGTTGATGTGTGCTAAACATACAGATCAACCAATCAGAGTATATTATTTCTGAAGTGACCTTCTCTGATAATTTGGTTGATCTGTGTGTTTAGCACACATCAACAAAATTTGCATAAACTTGTACAGATTTAAATGGGAAAGTACATATATAAATGGGAACCTGTTATAACAATATCGTCTTCTGTTTTAGGGGTAGATATTGTAATTCAAATGTGTTTGATTTGAATTACATATTATTGGTTTGATATGAATTACAATAGCTACCCCCTCCCCTCTCATAATGGTTATTATGCACCTATCAATGTCTTGCTCCAACAGGTAGAGTGCGAGCATACCCAGGGGCTATTGACATTTTTCATATCTTTTTGTCAATAGTCCCTATCCTGGGTACGTCAAATTCATATATTTACTGTTGTGGACACATAACTTTGTGATGAAATTGTCAAAAAACATCGAGCAGCCCCAGGTACAAGCAAAGTTTATGTTCAATAGCCCGACTTTGCCGGCACTCCCCCTGTTGGGGCAAGACATTGATAGGTGCATTATAAAAATAGAGAATAACTACATTCTAACTGTATACTTCAGCAGTAATTGTAAGCATCATAATTATCAATAGTTATCATAATCATCATCATATCGACAGCTACCCTGCTTTGCAAAGATTTCCTTATTCCCTCTAGAAGAGAAGGAAAAGGAAACTCTGCATGGAGCTGTGTAGCACATCCAGAACTTTGGACAAATAGATTAACTGGTTTTAAACATAATTAAACAAATTTGAAGTAGGGGACTTTGTGTCCTATATTTCACCTTATATGCTACAGTGTGTACTAAATCTGTAAAATAAATGAAAAACTTAAAATAACTAAATATATTCCTCTCATAATCAGTTTGAATTACAGCGAATGTAATAAAATGATGTTGTAATATAGTCGTACATCTGCATGTTCAATAGATGATGCTGAATCAAAAAAAGTGCACACCGTCAGCTGACGAGCTACCAGCACTAAATATTTAGTGCTTTTCCTCTTAAATTTATTCAAAATAATTTTTTAAAGTTTAAAAGTTTAAAGGTTAAATCAATTCATCATAATGACTTCCTATTTCTGCATCATTCTAAATATTTAAATTTGACTAAAGTATACTTGAATCAACAGTCCTAAACTACATCTAGTGTGCTCCTATTATGCCAAGAGATCCAGGTTAAACAGACAAAAACCATGGTACAATCCTAAACATAAACAATATATAAAAATATATAAACTATAAAAATATAAATCATCAAATGAATTAATTTGAACTTAATATTTGAAATAGATTTAACATGAATAAATAAACCAAAATATTTAAAATAATAAACCAAAATTAAATTGAAATCAGCAATTTAATCTAGCTTAAAGTTTGCTAAAAAACTTTTTCAAATTTAAACCAAATAATATATAAATTATTAAAAAAGCTACATACTTTTAAAAATTAAACAGCAACAAAAACTAAAATAATAATTGATAATTATAAATGAATAAAAAATTATGAAAAAATAAAATGATAAAAGTAATAAAAATAAATTAAAGAATGAACATCATATACTGTTGCAATCAAATTGATTGAATTGTTTGTTAAAAGTTAAACTTGATAATCAATAAACATTTAAAAACATAAATGTGATCCTGACTAAAATTTGATTTTTTAATCCTTTTTGTAGATTTCAGTTGGTAGTTATTTATAATAATATTTTCTAAAGCTAATGTGTTGATTGCTATGTTTTATCAGGGCAAGAACTGGTTTAAAGCTTGATGGCTTTGACAAAATGAGGTACATTCAACAGGTTCCCATTTAAATCTGTACTTTCCCATTTAAATCTGTACTTATGCAAATTTTGTTGATGTGTGCTAAACACACAGATCAACCAATCAGAGAAGTTCACTTCAGAAATAATATACTCTGATTGGTTGAGAGCTGTGTTTTTAGCACACATCAACACAATTTGCATAAGTACAGATTTAAATGGGAAAGTACAGATTTAAATGGGAACCTGTTTATAATATATCATAATTATAGTAGACCTGAGGCTTTTGTGTGAGGAGTTCATGATACAAGAAATCTTCATTCTGATGAAGACTGCCACAGATGCAGTCGAAAAGTCATGTTAGAAAAAACATTTATATGTGAAAACCATAAAACACTTCTAGCTTGTATTATAATTATATTGTATAATTATCTTTGATGTCTAATGTATTGATTTTTTATCAACAGTGATGATGATGTTAGAAGAAACGTTGATTCAGCACTTGGACAAGTCATGAACCCTAAAACAAAGGTACATGTATGTGAAGATGATGGTGGTGGTGATAATGGGGGTGATTGTGTTGATAATGATCATGGTGAAGATGGTGATGTTTATGTTATATGGTGATGACATGATCATGATCAGGGGCGGATCCAGGATTTTCTTCAGGGAGGGGTGCAGGTCACTTGATAAGGGTGTGCACACCACAAAATGATCACAAAGGAGACACACAAAATATAAGGTCATCTCAGGGAGGGTTGCGCACCCCCTGCACCCACTAGCTGGATCCGCCACTGATGATCATGATGAGGATGACTATCATGATGAAAATGTTGTTGTTTGTAAAGATGATATTACATGTAGCAATGAAAACAATATGATCATAAGTGATGACATGTTATGATGATTGTGATGATGATGAAGATGCTGGTGATGCATCATCATGACAATAATTAATAATATACATATTTACAATTATTTCTTTTACTGTACTTTCAGGAACAGCTAGTAAGGCAGCTAACATCACAGATTATTGATCTTGAGAAATTTGTGAAGTTTCTACAAGGTATTTGAAAATTATGTAGTCTACCACACTTTATCTGTACAAATACAGTATTGAATATGTCCAAATGCACTTATAAAATAATACAGAAGTATGTATTTAAAACCTAACCAATTTACAATAGTTTTGCTTGGTATGTCCTCTTATTTACCACGGTTGGCATTGAATCGTCGAAATTGTTGTGGATCCATGAGTTGAAGTTGATTGGATCCACAACAATTTAGACGATGAGATGGCGCCAACCATGGTAAATAGGAGGATATACCACAAGAAACTATCATGAATTTGTTTTTTACCTTATTAAAAATATTTTTACTGCTCACGTGGTATGTACTCTTATTTACAACGGCTCTCAACCAATCAGAAAGCGAGAAAATTATCAAATGTGGTAAAATACCAAAATGGTTATAACAAAGTGGTGTTCATATTGTAGATGAGGTTAATGGTGGACCTCCAAAAACAGAGACTACTCATCTACAGTACCCAGTCAGCTCGTATCCTATACATGTATCAGACAGTCACGAACGAACAAAAGATAAAAAACAGGTACCTAATAAAAAGAATGATAATATAAAGTTAGACTTATTACAGGTATAATGATATGACTCTGTACTGTCTTGTAAACTACCTACCGTTATTTTATAAGAAAATAATCAAAAATCACATGACAAATTTATAAAGAATTTAATTATATTCAAATTGTTGTACATTAACAGGTAATCTTCAGACTGAATTACATGCTAATACTCACAAATAATATTTTAAAATTAACATAAATGTATGATTAATAGTAAGTAATACTGAATTATTATAACACCATAGTTCTATAAAAATATAAACTCAATTTACATAGTTCCATTCGGCATTTATCGTTAGTTATTGATTAAAGCTCATTACTATTTATTATACTCATTACTCATTACTAGTATGTGTCATTTATTTTATGATGTAAATATTAATCACAGTTATCATTAGTTATTAATTATTTGAAATAATTAATGTATAAAACTATTTAAACTATTGATTAAGACTTCATGTGCCGTTGTTGGTCATCGTGTTGAAATAGAATTGCATAGTTGCATGTTTATCATCAAGTTAGCACAACTTCACTGGCATATAAATCACCAAAAAGTGTCAACTAGCGTGTTTAAGTAATCACCACCACCAGCACGCCTGCCATAACTTTAACTACCACCACCACCATCACCACCACCATAACCACAACCACTATAAAACCACCTCTACATTTGCATGTTTACAACCATCTCTAACATCCTCGCTGCCACCTTTATTACTAACACTAACACCACCACCATAACCACAACCATTATAAAACTGCCTCTACATTTGCATGTTTACAACCATCTCTAACATCCTCGCTGCCACCTTTATTACTAACACTAACACCACCACCATAACCACAACCATTATAAAACTGCCTCTACATTTGCATGTTTACAACCATCACTAACACCCTCGCTGCCACCTTTATTACTAACACCATCACAAACACCACTATCACCACCTGAATGCATATGATATTTATGTTTACCACCACCACTACCACTGCAACAACCACTATCACCACCACTATCACCACCACTATCACTATTATCATCACCACCACCACCATCACTATCACAACAACCACTATCACCACCTGAATGCATTTGATATTTATGTTTACTACCACCACTACCACTGCAACAACCACTATCACCACCACTATCACCACCACCACCATCACTATCACAACAACCACTATCACCACCACCACTATCACTATTATCATCACCACCATCACCATCACTATCACAACAACCACTATCACCACCTGAATGCATTTGATATTTATGTTTACCACCACCACTACCACTGCAACAACCACTATCACCACCAC